>VMKM01001023.1:0-37500 GCA_008360985.2 Macquaria ambigua | reverse complement strand
CTGATAAGTCAGACCATCTCAGTATATTTATATACACTATTTTGCTAACTATGAGGTACACCCAGGCAAGGCCAAAAGGCACAGCTTTAGGGGGCATTGTCGGCTGAATAAAAGTTTTATCAGCTGAATTGTGGTGGCGCCTTATAATGTGGAAGACCTTGGTGTGTTTGGATGGGCAGCAGTCCATATTTGAGGCTAAAAAGAGGTGAGAGCCAGATACCAACTCCAGGAGGAAATGTACCTTTAGCCCTTTGCCAACTGCAAGAACTTAACAAAATGTCACAGGTTTTGCTTTTGTTTTCCACTTTTCTCACCTGCTCCTGGGACTAAATATTTAAGCAAACTGAAAAACATTGAAGTGGTTTGACACGCTCAACACCATTTGCATCGACATATAAACGTATGTCTCGTGATCACAGAAATGTGAAAGAAAATCAAAAACAACATCAATGGCACTAATTACATTCATGTCTGTCCAACACCTGCTAAGTTCACTTGCTACTACAGCTACTACAACAGGACATAAAGATGATGTAGTCATTCCAGCTTTTGCCTTTTTAATGGCTAATATTTGAAACCTGGTTTGTAGAACTATGTGGAAAGGAAGAACGGCTAGTACCAAAGCCTCAGGTGAGGTTATGGGAAGCCTTGGTTATGGGTTGTTAAGTTCCTGCAGTGGAAAAGGGCTACAAGTCAGCTGCCCTCATCTTAATCTGCCCCACATTTCATTACCCACCACTACAATAAAGCAAGGCAAAGAGGAGCAGTTGTTTTCCTTGCCACCCAGATTCTGACCAAACACAATCTCCAGCTTATTATGGTCTTCCCTCGCTCCCTCATAACACCCATATCTCATCCAATTATGCTGATTCATGAGGACTGACCTCAGCTGTGACCCGTGGTTTTAATATCGCTTCACTCTGCCATTGATTGGAGGGGGTTTAGGGTGTCTGTGGTTCCCTAAGAGCCAAACAAAATCATATAAACATCATCTTTGTCTTTTTTCTCCTTCCCCCTGGCTCTGCTTGGAAATGTGTGGCAATTGTCTCAGCTCCTCTTACTTACTTAAAGTGTGTCTGTTTGGGTTGGCACAAGGTTAGCTGTTGAGATTTTAATCTGCTCACCGCGCCATCTGCCGCTGTCGTTGGGCTGCATATCTCAGGGATTAAATCAGAGGCTGTGCAGCACGTGAGATGTTCCTCATGCACACTCGCACACGGTGAGTTGCACACACTATACGACACACACACTTATCCAGCCACAACAAAAACAAATGACACATTCTGTCGGGCAAATACTGCCGATGCACACACATGAATAAGTGCACACGTGTTCAGCAGTGCAAGAGAGGAGAATGTGGGCCACTGCCACTTTCCCTGCAGCTCAGATTGCCAAACGACTCTCCACTGCCCGCAGCTAAAGGCCCTGATTACCATTTTATTACGCCATGTCATTATTCTGATGCTATCAATGGAAATGAATTGGCCGACAATTGATTTACAATAACCCTCCCCTCCTCTATGCTGGCCCTCAGGGAGCCTCTGGTGCTTATTGATTCGTTCCTCCTGTCCGCTCTGTCTGACTGGATCTAACTAGGCTCTCACCTATCATAGGCTACCCTACTTCAACGTGACAGAGACTGAATTTACTGCTGGATTTCAATAGAGTCATCTGCTTTGGGTCTGCCACCAGTACAAATTGATATTGATATAATATCTGTGTCTGGTAGGCCTTTCTCAGGAAAGATCCACTGCACCTTTGAAAGTAGAACTGGGTAGTTGGCATGACCAGCAATGGCCACCATAAGCTCCCTCCACACTTCAACATCAACAGAGAGAGGACTCACAGTAATGACCACTTGGAAGAGCATTGCACAATAGAGGTCTTCACGTGTCCAATCCTAAATGGACTAGGGGAAAACCTACCCAAAACCAATGTGCACACATACATTTAAAAAAAGAGACCTGATCTGAGAGGTCCCATAGAAAACCTACACAAAATTGGAAGTACCCAGAGAACTCCCAAACAGAGCGCATGAGTTGGATCCACTGAGGCATTTTACACTTTTGCACACAGACTGAATGTAATTTGACCTGGGCAGATTTGAGTCCTTGGTTCAGACTTGGTTACTAGGACGCTGTGAAGACCTTTAGTGCAGAAACACATCTACTTTCTTTTTAGCACATTACTATTTTAACTTGTGTAAGCCCAAGCAGCAGCATTCTGGCTGAGCTGGCATGTTTCTACGAGTTTGCGTGGCTGGTAAAATTGTTCAACACACTGATTGGAGGGAGAAGAAAAAACTCCCAGCTGGCCACAGGGCATGCAGAACATCATTAGCGCCAAGTGTCTGAAAGCTGTCGAAAACATTCCCATCACAGCGCAACTGGAGTGCTCACTAACAACCCAGACCATTATGCCTCCACTTCACGAGTAAGCCAGCAGACAGAGCCCTGCAGACACAGAGATGCGACTTCGGTACATGCAGCACGTGTGCGGTGGCAGCCATTTTCTCTCACCTTAGTCAAGTGTGTCAAGAGTGTCAATGGAGCGTCTCTCACCTCAGGAAAATCCATGTGACAGTTTTGGGACTCTGCCTGGACAGATTTTTCCCCCTAAAATGCCTTTATGGATACAGTGGTGGATGGAGCTCACTATGCTCTCTGCCCTGTCCCCTGTGGGATAAATCTTTCAAGTGATAGCTGGAACTCTGCTGGTTAGTGACTTGTAATAGCCACAGTTTCCTGCTGCTGCATTACGGGAACATGGCTGGTGTCTCTTTTCTTAAAGGTCCCCAAGACGCACCACTCAGCCTTAGGAGGACATGACCTAATTTCTCTCACCGAAACACTTTTTTCATCTTGCAATTGCTAATTCACTGTCTGATAGACTTCCATTTACATACTTGTTTATTTGGGCAAGTTCAGCCTCTCTGCCTTTTTTTAGTGATTTGGATGTGAAAAGTAAAATGCTGTTAAAACACCACAAGGCTCAAATGCAAATGCAAGTGGACAAGCAGTGGCAATGTGGAAAAAAACAAAAAACATGAACCCTCTCATCTCCTTACCATTAGACTGTCTGAGTGAAGGGAAAGCAATCACTGGCCACGTTCAGGTGTATTCGCTTGACAGATACTCTAATTGCGAGAGCTAATCCCAATGCTACTCCTGTCTGCTCTGATGCTACTACAGTATTTACTGTGTGATAGCTGGTTGTCACAGGCAGGTCAGCGGTTGGCATTGGCTACTCCAACAGCTGCTTGACTGTGTTGTGCTCTAAATGTGAAAGGAAGTGAAAAGGCTGTCTGTGCTGGAGCAGCACTACTGCCACTCTGAGCAGGGGTCTTCACCCTAAACCTGTAATACTATTCACAGGGTTTTTGTGCTGCTGATGGGATTCCTGTTTGATATGTTATTTGGGGAAGTCATGAAATATCAGAGAACTTAACAAATGTGTCGCTTTCCACTTTCATATCATTAGGTGTTTTAGTGAATACCAGACTGATTAGTCATGAACAAACCAGGAAGAAGGACATAATTTGCATATCAGTTTAGTCATCACAAGGAGTACTACACAGCCTGTGAAAACATTTGCGTATGGTCTTCTGTGTCTCAAGAGGAAGATTTCTTAAGTTTGACAAAAAATAACCCTGATGATGTCATAATTTTTACCGGAAAGTCTGCAATACAAGCTGAGGGCATGGAGGTGGTGGTGTTTACCAGGCAGGGAGGGTCTAGTTAAGGGTCTTGTAAAAGGCAAGAAATACATCAGGGCAATAATGGTTCTGTATCCACCAAAAATAATAATCAACCCTCCACTGTTCCTGGCAGACATTTTCTGCAGCCTGCATAGCTCTCTCTCTATAGCTACCACCTACGCAGTATGTCAAATTTTACACAGCACACCTCATTCATGTCACCCCCCTCCCCCTTGTTTTTCCCCTGTCTCTCCACATAATAACACTTGGAAGACCACAGCTTGCATCTCAGCAGCCAACATGTGTAACAGCTTGTTTCTCCATGTTAGATGATGGGCTCAGTGTGGTGCTCTAATTGACCCGCCATGTCTGCAAATGCATTAGTGCGGCCATGCTTGGCCCACTTAATGCCCAACTACAACAAACACAGCCATCAATAGATACAGCCACCTTTTTATGCAGCATATAGGGAGCCGCTGTCTGCTTGTGAGGACCCAGTGTGTTCAGCGGTTTGTCTAAAAAGCAGGCAGGCACGGGCGGCAAGGCTTGTCAGACGAGGGCCTGGTCAGGAGAGTGCCGGTGGCTAGTCATGGTGTCTGAAACAGCTGACAGACTGACCTAATCCTACCCCACATACAGGAAGGAAAAGGAGTGTAGCCTGTGGCCATCTGAACTGTGGTCTCTGAAAGACTAGCTGTTTTGTGTACAGCGAAGGGTCAGTCATTCGACAAGCAGTTGGAAGATTGCTGAGAAATAGCATGGCTATAAGGGAGCTTGTAAGCTTTACTCCCATTTATCTACGACTGATGTCAATCAGTTTTTTTATTTTTGGATAGAAGCTATTTAGAAATTATATTTTGAGCTGATTTAATTTCAGATATTCTAAAAAGAGAGTCCAGAATTTCCTCCAGAATCTTATTGTTTTATGGATGAAAGCAAGATTTTGACCATAGACCAGGATTTGGACACTAGCTTTTTAAGCTATATATACAGTCAAAATCTTGCAAGCTCAGTGTTCGCTACTAGATTTAAGTGTAGAAAACATCCACTGTGAATTGATTAAGCCTGACGAGATGTGTGTTGGACTGATCTGTGATTGGCGCCCCTAAAACGTAAAACTGGATTTGGTGGGAAAACCCTAGAAACAATCACCCTTGCAGTGTTTGTCACAAGCACTTTTATACCCAGTGGTTTCCCACGAGTTTCTCCTCTAGATCACATATGTCCAAAGCTTTAACCCTGCTCGTCCTCAGTTGAAATGCACAGGGCGAGATGACGTATTTCTCACTCATTTGGGATCAATCAATAGGATTAAGCAGACAGCAGCCAGAGGACTTAACTATCATTGCTGACCCACTCTGGTGTCAATCCCTCAAACAGTCCTAATCCCACCACATCCTGCCCCAACTGCCCGATCCCACACGTCTCACCAGATCATGGTTTGGGCTAAATGCATCCAGTACATGGTGTTGAGTTGCTATGGAAAAGTGGTGGATTTTCTTATGGAAATCTGTGCCAACTCTCGTCTCTGTAGCTGATGCTTCGACTGTCACTGCAGCAGTCATGCAGGAGTTTGGATGGAGTGACTTATCTACAGTGCCAAAACAGCTCCACTAAATTAGAAATACCATGTGTTTTCTAGTTTCGTTACACCCATTCACTGTGTTTACAGTTAACACAAGCTGTAGACATACATGGCTGAACTGGATAATCACAAATATATGTATTCATTCATTCTGAGCCAACAACCTCCCTTGTTTCTGTGGCTCACCACTCCTCCAGGTGCTCCTGTGGACGGGAGTTGGATGTGGTTATAAGAGGACCCTGACAGACTCACACATTGGTAGATTCACACCTTCCATTATCCTCTAAACCATCATATCACCTTCGCTGTTTCGAGTGCTAGAGGCTTGTTTATGTTATCAACAATTCATTTACAGCTACTGAGTCACAGCAGACCACTCCATCTGTGAATTAGCATCCCAAGAGCCTTTTTATTTATAATGTAGCTGTATACTGGAAGCATTAACTGAACTGAAAATCAAGTTTTACAAGTCCAGGTTGCGCCCCATTCCATTGCACCGTAGACCTTGTTAATCCTATGCATATTATTCACTTTATTTGAATATGATTGCAACACTCTGCTGCAGCCATCTCTTGTATACTCAATATACATTATTAATTACTGTCCCGAATACCTGTTTGGGTGGTCCTCTAATAATTAACGCCCTTTCTGTACAGCAGGTTGTGTTTTAAATTGGAGTACTTAGGTATTCCAGAAAGGGTTTTATACTTAATCCTGTGGAGTGGTAATATCAGGGCTGTAGTCAAGACCAATTAAGTCGAGTCCAAGATAGGTCCAAGCATTTCCGAGTCCAAATGGGGGTTGATACCAGGTCAAGGTCAAACCAAAAAAACAAAACGGTGTCCATTCTGTATCTGTACTGTATCTTTAATCTGTACAGTTTCAAATGTGATAGGAGCAGGAAACAACACAAATCTATCTAAATGTAGCGTTATTTGCTAATCATGATTACAACTCTGAGAAAAGCATCTGGACTTGGTGGAGACCTAAGACAAAACACCAAGACTGAGACACTGAGATAATAGAAAGAAATGTTCAGACTTGAGACCGGGTCAGGACTCGAGTACTACAGCCTTGGGTAATACACCAGTAAAAGGAGCGTACAGTTTACCTTTCTATCCTGTCAAACTACTCTTCACCACAATGTTTGAGACAACAGTGCCGTTTCTTTATTCATGCACCACTCAATGCAGCTTTATAATAAAAGTTTAAGATCTCATAATGGAATTTTCATTATTTATGATGCAAAAATGTGGTGGTGAACCACAGATGGCTCTATGTAGGGGAAATACTGCGTCTTACTCCAACTCAGCAGATAATGTCTGTAAGGGCAGCAGCTTTCAGTGTCTCCCATGAGGCAGCGTCTTTATCAACCCCTGCCCCCCTCCAGCTATAGGTGTAGAGAGAGGTTAAGACTATAATTGGTGGTCTGTCCCGGTCCCTGGTAGCGGAGGGCTCCAGTTAAGAGGCTTTAGCAGGCGTAATGATGCCTGTAAGATGAGAGGGGATTTGACTGCAAGCCCCCACCCTCGCTTAAATCCCCCTCATCCTCCACTCTGACAGGAGGATCCATGCACGGCAAACTGCCAGCACAAGGACACATGATGCACTCACAATGTGGCAAACCATTATTAGCCATTCGCCTGTCCATTTTAGGTCTACCCAGACCTTTTAGCCTACTAAATGCAATACACATGAATGGGCAACAGATGTGGAAATTAGTAAGAAACAACTAATTCTATATGTGTAATCGACATCATTCCACAGAACCTAAACCTGTCCTAATCCTTTCAGATTAGTGAAAACTTCCTGGTGGAAGACAGTGTGGGGTAGGGAGGGTGTCTGGGAGCATCCAGTCATCTGTTTTGTTTGGGGTGTCCATCTTGGTGCAGTTAAGAAGGGTTGAGAGTTTGTTTTAGGTGTTGGGATCTGATTTATCATTATGGGATGTGGCCCGTCTCTGCAGCTTCAGTGTGCTGCTGCGAGCTCCTTTGATGTGTGGGAGTAGGCGGGTTTGCTTTTTTTGGTGTGTTTGCATTTGTGTGTACGTGTGCGTAAGTTAGTGTGACTCCATAGTGTTCAAACGTGTGTGTGTGTGTGTGTGTGTGTGAGTGCATGTTTGCACAGCGCTCTTGGCTAGGTTGTCACATGTTAAGGCATGTGCTACAGCCTGGACTGGGGTACCTGAAATGCCTGCTTGTGTTGCAGTGCCCCGTAAGTAATACTTGGAAATCAAACTGCCAGTTTATGTGTGTGTGTGCATGTGCACGTGCCCCCCCCCACCCCTCGTGTGTGTGTGTGAGCATGTGCGCCCTCTTCCAGTGCTATTTATGTATTTGCTCAGCCATGCGACTTAACCCTTTCATAAGCAACCTCAACCTTAGGGCACGTTACACGCCACGCAGAAATATGCCCTATGCCCCGCATTCTCCGACCCTGCACACACACACAGACACACTCCTCCCCTCGTCACCCATAATTCACATCTGGCCTCCTTTAAAACAGGGCAGCTTTTTGCACTGACGCAAGAAAAAGAGCCATCAGCAGATTCCTCCTCACTCGAGCCTTCCTACAACCTTCTTCCAACCATAAACGTTTACAAGGGCTGTAAACGCAGGAATTTTCGTCTCGCCTCTGCTATTCCACAGTTCTGATGCCAAACTAAATTCTGGCTCGTCACAGCCTTTGTCAATCAACCCGAATTATGAAAATAGTTGATACTATAACTGCAAAAATTGTATAAACTGAACTACAGGCTTTTGATTTTTAACCACAAACAGAAATACTGTATGGCTGAAGGAAGTGATTTTCAGCCATACCAGTTATTATAAAGGTTTAGGTTGTCATCTAATATTACGAACTAGTAAGCATTCAGACGTCTTTATATGAGGTTGGACACACAATCAGAAGTGCATGCACGCACACTCACACACACGGATCAATGGAAATGTCCATTAGTGTATAAGCGGGAAATAGAACAACTTTAAAAACGGAGCAAATTGAATTATCCTGCTTTTAGATGGCTCTAAAACGTTTGTTGTCCGAGATCATAAAAAGGGACATTAAATTCTTTTTTCGGCTTTATTTGTCCATTTCCTAACTGGTCTGGTCTAAAAGTAAAGCTGCAGACATAAACATGCTTCATAAGCAGCATTTTTCCCCCTTTTTTTCAGTTTGTTGATATGGCCTTTTCAAATGTCTGCCAATCAGTGTCATCAAAATGATAATATAATTAAGACTGATTGATAACATATTTATTGTAGAAGTGATAAAAGCAAACTGCTAAATTTCCCAATTTGATTTTAATTAATTTTAATCCGAGTGCTTTAAGAATACATGAATACGTCGATGCAATATCGACGTATCAATATCCGTATATGTCGGCCGATAAGTCACAAGAAATTGCAGCACAATATGCTTTAGATAATTTAGTGTTGCCATTGCATATTTTATCCACCAGACAGCACTGACAAGTTTATTTTTACACTGTAAAATATACATTATCTTAGCCACAATTTTTAAGAAACTAATTTTATGGATCCTTATATTATCAGCCGATATATCATCTGATTTCTTTAAATATTGGTATTGGCTTCAAAAATCCAGTATCATTCGGGGGCTTTACTTAAAATGGTCAATATGTAGACGTTTAATATAGAATTGATGATAATATTGGTCTTTGAATACAAATTTCTCACATGCTGGTAATGACACTGCATTGTGTGCGTCAAGCCTATCTGTCTAGCATGTTAATGTTAGCATTTGATCCCTCTAAAAAAACAACAAAAGCCAAGGAAGGGATGGAAAAGGAAAAGCTATGGAAAAGTCCAGCTGTATTTAGTTACCCCCCCCCCCCACACACACACACACACACACACACACACACACACACACACCCCATCTCCATCTTACATTATTGAGCTTCCCGTCTCCTCGGTGGGCCGATCCCTGGCTCTCTCTGGCTGAGAAGAGCTGGTCTCTCATCATTCCCACGGAAAGAGTTGCCAAAGCAAATTTGGCGAGAGGAAATGGAGACCCTGCTCCCTTCCCAAACCTCCCAATCTCTTCCCTTTCCTTCTCTTTTTCTGCGTGTGTGTGTGTGTGTGTGTGTGTGTGTGTGAGCTGTTCTGCATGGCCTCCAGGCAGCAGTGGGATGGCTTGCGGTACAAGAGGAGTCATTCGTTGCTTTCCCTCTCATTATTCTTTCTCTCTATTCTTCTCTATTCTTTTTCCGTGCATATCACTGTTGTCATGTGAAACAATAATTTTGGTGATTTCCATGTTCTAACTTAAGTTACATTTATATGGTCCTCCACGGGGTGTGGAAATTCGGTGACCCTTGCGGCTAATGGTACCTTTTTAAGGCCCATCAGATAGACTTATGTTGGTCTAGCTAAAAACAAGGCTGCTTGTCCTTTTGGATAAGCAGAGTTTAATCTGTGAAATCGCCTGTTAGTGTGTCTGACTGTTGCTCTCTGTTCAGACTTGATCCGTTGCCACAAACTGTTTGGAATGTTGGCCCTCCTTTCCTTTTGGGACTTGGGGTCTAATTTAGCCTTTCACTTGTGATAACAGTAGCCTAGCTTAGCATTGTGTAGTTTAACATAGCTTGGCTTCATGCAAAACTAATCTAGCCTTGCCTCTAGCCTTTGTAGCAAAGGATAATGTAACTGTTTAATGAAGTAACTGGTCATAATGTGATTAAATGTCCTCAAATTTTGGTTTTGTGTCACATTGTTGTGGTATTTGTGAATTAGTAAGTAGATATTTTCTAATAGCATTCGCCAAAAGAAGGGCTAGGTATCTAAGCTAAAAAAAACGTTTTGATCACCTGTAATTTGTTTTACGGAAGTATGGTGTTGAAATGTAGGAAACAAAAACTCACCATTCACTATTACTGAAAAGTGCTCAAATGCTAAGCATATTGTGTACACGTTCGTTAATAGTTAGCAGTTAATGTAAAGCTACACAGTAAAGATATTTTTCAACCTTTTGACATACTCAAAGACACATTTCATAACATATTGAAAGGTTATGTTATCTGGCAGTTGTTTTTCTCAGTTGCTACAAGCGTTTAACCTTTAGCCTAGCTAGTGACAGCAGCTCTGGGAGGTTCCTCCTCTGTTTTGTCTACTAGCCTCTCTGGACTCTTCCTGGAACAGCAGACCCTCTACTATACAATTTTCAGGGAAAATAATTCTCAAATGTAAATGTTGAAATAAGGAGGAATTGAAATGTCATATTTCCAGCATCATACTGTCCCTCCAGGAAAACGCTAGGAGGTGACAGGAGAGCTAGCATTTTTTGCACGGAGCAGCAGTATCAATACAAGCTGTTTTTGGCTAGGTCTGTGGAAACAGAGTGTCTTTTTGTTTTTCTTTCAAGTAGCAGGGGAATGTAGGAGACACTTCCCTGCTAATGGGATAAATGATGGGTTATGTGGGGAGAGGTGGTACAGGCAGGTACTGCTGGGGCCTCCTCTCTATATACAGCTACCTGATAGTCTGAACATCTGCCATTTGTCTGTACATGCACATGCACAGTCTTTGCCAGGTTTTGCCTGGCCGGTGTCTTCGCCTTCGAGTCCTACTGTTCTCCAACAAGCTCAACATGTTAATACTTGCTCTTTATAATTCCAAACTTGAAGGGAATAAACACAGTTACTTATGTGCTGAGCACAGGAGAAATTACTCCTCGCTATATCAAAGTGAATATTAGATGAGGTCATTTCAAGTGTAGTCAGCAAACCAGTTCACCTTGAAGTCAGAACTGCGCCTCAGCAAGACTGAGAACCAGAGTCTTGAATAATAAGATTAATTTGATCCTTTGCAGTGCAGCGCTGCAATAGTTTGAATATAACTAAGTAAAGTGTTTTTGCTATTTACTTCATTGAAGACAGAGGCCCTATTGTTCTCTGTGACTCCTCAGCCAAGGAGACGATGGTGGGATGAACTAGTTGCCAAAATTGAAGCACTGCGTGTGTGTGTTTAACCCACAAACACACAGCTGAGGAATCTCATTCGAGTGAGCAGCCACGGTGCTTGCTGTATTTTTATCCTGTATGTTCATCTGGGTGTTGAACTGCACACACACACACACACACACAGTTACAAGGAGAGGAGTAAGTGGCATTCTGACTAAGAAATTAGCATAGAAAGGAGATGAAAACTCAACTCTCTAGACAAAACCGCTCACCTTCCCAACATGGCTCATAACAATTCAGCTTACAGCAGACATCAAAACTGCTTAAACCTCAGGGGGAAACTAAAGCACTACATACAGCTTGTTTGTTTGCTCCAAGGCCAACAGCTAATGAATTCAGCCTCGAACCTGAGCATCCCAGGTCAGCCTTTTTTTTTTTTGCATAAACAGTGGAACGACATGCTGTCTGACACCTGTTTGTTTCCCAGCATATGTGGGGTTTTTGTGGCTGATGCTGTATGAGATGATCTAAGCTCTCACTTTGCCTCCAGGAAGGGCCCCTCCCTTTCCACCACTATGGGCCCCTTAGCAAGACATGCAGGGAGGCCAAAGTCAGGTCACAGGCAGGGTGCGGCTCCGTTCACCCTCCTGAGTGAAGAAAGAGCAAAGAAAACAGGTTGTTTGCCCTTTCATCTTGGCCTAGTCTGGGGGGATGCTGGGTTAGGCAACCTGTTTAGCACCATGTTTGTCTCTGACAGCCCGGCAGTCTTGACACTGAGTCACATTAGCTTATCTTATCTTTAACTTCTGTGAAAATTAAAAAAATTAAAAAAGCTAGTAAGGTAGACCTTGAGTAAGGATCTTGTCGTCAAATGTTCACCACTTTTCATACCTTGCTCAGCCATTATGTATTTTTATTTGAGTAATACTTTGGAAATAATTGGCAAATCAATTATAAAAGTTGATGTTTTAGTATAATAATTGCTTCTTGCTGGATTACTTGTATGTCAAACTGAAATGTAGTTAGAAAACTTAGAAAATGTCTAAATTATATATTTCTATTTGGTACACTTTGCTTACACATGCTTCTAACTTATCTTGCTTGCTTGCTTTCTTTCTCTGTGACTGGAATCTTGCTTGTTTGTAGAGGACATCCTGTAATCTATGACACAGGAAACGCACTCAGACAGATAGACGAATAGAGTGGGGTGGGGGGTAGATAGGAAGAGGAGGGAGTGGCAGAAAATGAAAGGGGGGAGGGGACGGGTGTTGAAAATGACTGGTTTTGTCAAGAATCAGATTCTGCATTACCTCATAAAAAGTGTCTCAATTCAAAATCAGGTTTTCAAGAATAACCTTTCCTCCAAATGTGTTGCTTTCTTTAACTAATTAAGTAGATATTAAAGGTTGATACGCTGATCAGAGGCCTTATTGGGGGTGTTTGTCTTTATGAAGAGAATGCTACAAACATATAGTCTGTTTTCATCGGACACTTCTCCAATCTGCCATTTTCTATTATTATACCATTACCTTTGCATGAACACTCTTCTGACTGACTTAATGCAACCTTTACTTCCACAGTTTACTTGCTAACATAAACAACCCTTCTTATTTGTTAAAAAAGGTACAACAGATGCATGCATTCCTTTGGGTTTTTTTTAATAGCAGTGCTTCCCCTAAGTGGGACCACTATGGGTCTTTGAGAGCATTTCAGAATGTGTGCAACTCAGTGAGGAAACATATTATTTCACTGCCTGAAGGTCAACACTGTGAAAGTGTACCAAAGAAGTTCCATTTCCCCAGTTGTATTTTTTAACAGTTTTGTATGTTTTCTCTAAACTTCATGTATCTGCAGATTCCTCCTCAGATGAGAGTTCTTGTGGAAAAATCTCTTGCATTGGGGCTTTGTGGTCTAATTCACATTCATTTGTATGTTCTTAGCATGAAGACTTTTTAGAAATCAAGCTTTTTTTCTTCCATAAACATAATGTTTTGGTCTAAGACACAAAGAACCTTTGGAAAAGACTGATTTAGAGCAGCAAAAAATGGTTTCGCCAAGGTACAAGCCTTAAGAAATCCTTTACTGTACATTGTTCAAAAAATGCTATTCATAGCATTTTGTCTCACTGTGACAAACACTGATGGCCTGCAGACAGAGGAAGTGTTCTGAAACTATGCGGGTTTCAAAAGGCACAGACAATCTTCAACCGAGAAGACTGTTATCACTCCACCCATCCTGTCTCTGACACACACACACACACACACACACACACACACACACACACGCAGAAAAAGAGAGCCATACTAACAGACATATACACCCACAAACACTCGCCCAGACACGTGCTCACACATGAGCCCCTGCATGGGGCCCCCCTATGGCAGCTGAGACGAGCCTGCCACTCTCACTATTTCCACATATGCTGCCCCATGACTTGAGGCTTTGTGAGTTTCTCATGCAGGGACTATTCCTAGCTGCCATGTGTGAAGTAACGGCCTGTAAATTAGCATTGGACAGATATGCGCTTCAGAGGTCCAGCACTGATATTTTGTGCCATTGCTTGGCTAATATCATGCCAAAAAACAAGCTCTTAGACCACAGAGCACTGCAACTCTTCACTGAAAGCACGGATAAAAGTGATAAAATAATATCTGACTTTTAATAAAAGACGGCATCTCCCAGATACTACCAGTGTAATGAGAAAGCATAGATGAGGTGAGGTGTCATGTTCTCAGTGTGAGGTGTTGGAGCTGAGTGCATAGACGGTGCAGTCTGGGCACGTCTAACACACATCTCGGCTAATCGGAAAGCCTTATTTTAGAAGTGTGACATCCTGTCTATGCTGTGTAATCCACACCAGATCATAAAAGGGGGTGGGCTGTAAACTGCATGGATGTATGCACATACACACACTCGTGTGTATTTTTGTGTGTCTTTGAAGTTAGCCCAGGTTTATCACCTGCTGTAAGTCAGAGGCTTATCAGGAGAGCACTGTCGAGTTTCGAGTAAAAGTGTCTCACTCACCTCTCGGTCAAGGTCTGAGTGTGTGTGAATGAATGTGCATGTGTGTGTCTATTGGAGGAGGATTTCTCACATTTTTATGTCACACACCCTCAGCCACAGGCCCCCATTTGATAATGTTTAATCCCAGGGACCCACATAGGAAGATATCATGCACTCTAATGGAATCACTTCAAGTGAATCAAATTATAGTGAAATTACACTGCTCTTCATTTTTGCACTGGATCACCTGAAAGCAGCCCAAGGGCCACAGACAAGCCGTTTTTTGAAAATAGGAATTCCCACCTTGTCTGGTTACCTCATGTCTCACAGTCCCACTGTTCAGTAATCTAGACATGCAGATTTCTCCCTCCCTGAAGCCCCCACCGCTGAGCCCCACAAGCTCAGCTGCCAATTGCTGACCCCCTGACGCTCTCCTCCATCCAAGATTACCAGGGCCGGATCTCGCCCTGATGGAAAGCCGTGGCGCTGGCAACCGTTAATCCACGAGACGAGGACTGGCACGTGGCACAGAGACTCTGCCCAGAGGCAACACAGTGTGTGTGTGTGTGTGTGTGTGTGTGTGTGTGTGTGTGTGTGTGTGTGTGTGTGTGTGTGTGTCATCAGCCACTCTCTGGGCTGAACTGCAGGCACTAGCCTCTTGCCTCCAGCCCCGCTTTGCTGCCCTGATATGTAGGACATATCTCTTCATCTTTACATAACCCACAAACCTACCAACCACAGCCAGGACTCCTCTTTGTTGTGTCTGTGTCTTTTACTAGCTATAACAACCTCAACCCTTCTAACACTTTAGTTCACTTGAACCTACTAACTACTAGTAAAAAATCTGAATTTATTCCTTTTGCAGGTATTTTAGCTACAGTGCAGTGAATCCTGCAAATTGTGAAGGTTAGCAGTGTGGCTCTAGTATTCCAACAACTATTACTACAGGTATTTAAGGTACCCAGAGGATGAATCCTACTGACTCTGGTGATCCCCTGAATTTTCATCTAGCGCCACAATGAGGTGAAAATTTGAACTTGTCACTGTTGGTATCTTGACACACTTTGCATGAACTCAGGATACACCACTGCCCAATTTCTGCACGTCAGCTCTAAATAAAATCAGCAATTGTCTTTTATCACATTCACTGGATTAGCACTCCACCTTGGCCTTTTCTTGTGTCTGTATGGCGTGTGCTACAGACATCAATTGACATGCATCAAGTGATGCAACACTACACGACACGGCCAATTTGTGGTGCTCTTTAGTCTTTTTATAGAAGCCAACCACTAAAAATTTCCAAAACTACTGCAAAATACCAGAGGGCAAGAATGTGCTGGATGCAAAAAATGGCAAATACATTTACTGTATGACAATAAATTCAACAAATCAGATGTTTGCAATGGAGATAAATGTGTTTGTGGATATTCTGACCTGTGCTTGAGATGAAGTAGCAGCTCAGTTATGACACTCATTACTCAGATATATTCAGATTCTGTACAAAGGCGTGGACACAAAAGACAAAAACAAGACACCAACTTTCACTGTGCATAGTGATACAAGCTTTAATTATTTTCTTACAACATGAAATTCCTAGAAGTGTACTACCAGAACATTCTTGGTCTTGGAAGCACTCTGATGTTGTTATGGAAAGTCATTGAAAGTCATGGAGTTGTACATCAGGACTATGGTGGATCGAGGACAGCTGTCATGTCGACAGACCTCAGTGGTATTTGTTCGTCTAGCCACGCTACTTTCCTGTGAGAGCAGCTCTGATTACACAGACATGTGGCATAGCATGACACACTGCCAACATGGCCGAGAGAGGCAGAGAGAGACAGAGAGAGAGCATCTAACCCCATTACAAATGACCACCTGTTGACACCACACAGGGGGGGGTGTGTGTGAGAGAGTGTGTGTGACAGCGTGTTCTGCCCACTCCTGCACAATGCAGCAGTTTGCTGGCTGAACGCTGTAGATTCCTGAGGGAGATCCTCAGAGAGAGAAAATAAGAGCGAGAGAGCACCACAGAGTGAACCAGAGAGAGAGAGCGAGAGAACTGTATGAGTGAGTGAATATATCCCCTCTAGAAATATTGGTTGTTTGACAGAGCCAGCGAAGATCTGCATTACATATGTGACCTCCACTCTAACACATGACCTCTACAGTGAGTGCAAAACATAGAACATGTATGATAATTCCACAACTAAACAGAACTTAAGAAAGTTGAACTTCATTTCAGTAGTCAGTAAGAATCATGTCGCTTTCCTCCGACATGATTTGTGCGCATTTAATACAGATATCATATACCTCACAAAATGTCACATTTGTGGTTTGGTCCTTTTTAAGTTGTCTGAATTTAAATCCTAAGAAAGAAAGAACTTTGGTGTTTTAAATCAAGATATTACAGGCATCATCAACAGTTTTTATTTTATTTTTACTCATATTTTGCACAACATGCCCACATAAGACCCATACAAAGTATGCTGTTTCGTTAGCGGTGTAATCTGTCCTCCTTATAAAATGATTCCAGGTAGCATTAAAAATTGTCCAAACAAAGTGTTAAGATTCGGATTGTTTTAGAAAGCTGCACACACTCTGTTCAATCAGAAATGCATTGCAATTGTGCTTAGTGTGTGTGTGTGTGTGTGTGTGTGTGTGTGTGTGTGTGTGTGTGTGTGTGTGTGTGTGAAGGCTAGTGACAGCCACTGCTTGGAGAGGCTGAGGTCATAGCCACAAAGCCAGCCTCACGGGGGGAAGAGGAACAAACCCCTACTTGTCTGTCTGTATGGGTGTATCTGTGTATGACAGACAGACACACACACACATACACAAACACACACAGACACACACACACACTGCCCCAGTCACCTCTTGCCTCCCCTCTTGGCTGGCCATGAGCAAACACACCTAGCTGTATTGGATTCTGTGTGTAACAAGTGTGTGACACATTGCCATAGCCTGGAGTGTGTGTGTGTGTGTGCGCGTACGAGTGCAACTTGGTAACGCTGAAGCAACCTCCCCAGCCGTGGAAAGAAACACACACACACACACATACGCACAAAGTCAACACCACACCTACATTTAAACACACTCGCACTTCCAGCTATCAGACACCTCCGCTGGCACTCCCCCATTAGGCCACACACACACACACACACACACACAGTTATTGGTCTGTCTGACACTATTGGGTGCATTTTCAGTTCACTGACATTTTAGTGTGACAGCCCTTAGCCAGCTGCCAAGTGGGCAACTCGCGGTGCATTTACATCACGTGGGAAAAAGAATCGCCTTTGATGTGTTTATGTACATTCAATTCTGTTTGAAGTACTACTATTTCTGTTTGTAGACTGAATCTAGTACTGATCAAGAGTTCATATGAGCACGTAATGTCTTTGTAAGAAACAATGGTGATTCCAAGCCAGATCTCACTTGTATAAGCTATCCTGCATTTTTAAAACTTACAACTGTCCTTCTTTTCTTCCAGGTGTCTGATCCCATCCTGATCAAAAAGTCCAAACATGAAGACTTCCCATCGCAATCCCCGCTGGCTGACAAAGAGAAGCAGCACGACTGGCTACAGTCCCTGTCCGCCTCCAATAAGGTTGGTGTTGCTAAGCTCAGGAAGGAGATGTTGATGATGATGATGATGATGATAATGATGCATGGTGCATGAGATGAGATGTCATGTAATATTATACAGAAGTTTTCAGATGAGGGTAGCGCTTAAATTTAGATTTGGCAAGCCGTGCTAAGAGAGGGGGTAACTGTAGATGCCACGAGCCTCACGGATTCACTTACTGAGATGGAGAGAAGTTTGAGAGAGCAGTGTAACAGAATATAACCACAATATAATGATGGATGTCCCCTGTGAAGATCGATATTCCCTAAAAAATCTACCATGGTAGTTAGATATAGTTAGAATGGCGGTATACTCTTCAACAATTAATCTTCATTCTGACCCCTCTTCAGTCACATAACACATCGATCTCTATAGCATGATTACTTACAATGACGGACCTTTTAATCAATGGACTGGTCTACAGGACAAGAATTGCAAGCATTTACTGCAACCTAAAGCACTTCAGAACACTAATAAGTGAATATTTATAATCAGAAATAAATCCCTAAAATATTCTACTGTCTAAATTTGCATGATGCAGATACCCCATCTTTTTAACAAACTATAAACAAACTACACCACAGTTGTATGACTTCAACATCACCACCACTAAGCTTCCAACTTCTATTAGATTAGATTAGATTCAACTTTATTATCATTGTGCAGAGTACAAGTACAAAGCCAATGAAATGTAGTTAGCTTCTAACCAGAAGTGCAAAAATATAATATAATATTTACAGAAGTGCAGTAAGTACTACAACATAAGTGATGCCAAAAGTTACAATTTACAGATATACAGATGTTATATATGTATAAATATGTATATACAGAGGAAAGTGGACTAGAGTAGGGAATGCAATAACAGTTGTATGTACAAACAGTATATATAGTATAAACAGCATGTACGGTTGGTTATATGTACCGTAAAAGTTAAACAGTGTAGGTGGTTCAGTCAGTGCAAAATATGAATAGTGCAAATAACATGTTCGATAAAGTATGAAGGGTACAAATAACATGTTCGTTAAGTACTGTAACAGAGCAGTAAAGAGTGCAATGATGCTAAGGTGGGATGGAGTTCAGCAGGGTCACAGCCTCAGGAAAGAAGCTCTTCCTGAGCCTGCTGGTGCGGGAGCGGAGGCTTCTATAACGCCTGCCGGATGGGAGGATGGTGAAAAGTCCATTGTGAGGGTGAGAGGCATCCTTGATGTTTCTCGACCTGCCCAAACAGCGCGGTGTAGTTTGATTTTGCGTGCTTACCTCTTCTACAAAAGCCTTTCGTAAAGTTTGAGTTAGAACAGTTTGCGAGTAGTGCGCGAGTATAAACACAAGTGAGTAGATGAGTTTCTGTGTTCAGTGTGATGATGTTTAATGTCCCCGACAACCTCTGTAGTCTCATTTAGCCACTAGTTAGCAACCGCCTTTTTTAAGACACGTAAAAGCTTCAAAATTGACAAGTGGGGTATTTACTGACAGATTTTATGTTGTAGAACAAAACGTGAAAATCTCTCAAGCTTGTGTTAACCACAGATCTTATTTCAGGCATCTAACCAAAAACCCATTCAGAAATCCATTGACCTCAAGACGAGGGAACCAGAAGTGCAAAAATGCTAACTCATTTCCACGTTTTAGGACTCATTCCTGCAGCACTCTTATTTTACACTGAAATTAGTCCACAAAATGCAGAGAAATCATGAAGAGGGAGAGGAAGAGAAAAAAAAAATAATTTCTCCAATAGCTGCCTCAAAAGACCAGGTGACAGATTAGGCAGGTTGCGGGAAAGGAGATGAAGAAATATTTTATCATGAAACAATTTACTCAGAACACTGACATCATGGGTTAGGGTTAGGGTTAGGCTAACTCTACACTAGGACTGGGTGTCAAACCTCAATACTTTCCCCCCCCAAAATGTGTCCGTAGCACAAAGTATCAAAACTGTCGGGTACTGAAAGTTAGCACTGAGCGTCTCATTAGACTCATAATCTTGTTTACTTATTCTTTGATCAGATATGTCCCTGATTTAAATCAAAACGTTTGCCTAATTAAAATACAGTCTAAAATTGGAAAAGGTATTGAATGGCTTCATGTGTTTAGACAACATTTAAGATTTGGTAAATTTTGCTTCTTTTGTTAAATGAAAAAGGAATTTGTAACGTGTATGTTTCTCAAAGTAAGGTAAAGTAGTACGTAAACTCAGGTATCATATTGGCATTAGCATCCAGCCCTAACTGTTTACAAAGAAGCAACTGTTATTGAGCTCTCTGGCTGGATCATTACTAAATGTAATTTCTTTATTACTTGTGATTTAAAGTGTTATCACTATCTTTTTTTCAGGGGCTTAACTGCATCCAGCCCAGACAGAGGCCCTCAGCTTTCAGACCCTGGTCCCCCCACATCTCTGCTGGTGATAAGGAGCCCTCCAGTCACCCCCTGGCCCTGCTGAGAGACAGGTGAGCCCAGCACAGCGCAGGACAACCAGATCTAAAATGGAAGACAGTCTAACCAAACTGCACTTAACTGACTTCAAAAGAAATGAACTACACACAATGAAATAGAAGCTTTTACTGCAAGATATGACAGCCATTTTGTTCAGCTGGATCTGATGAGCTCCCAGCATGCTCTCTCACTTGTCTGGGTGGGCTGGTGTCAGAGGGGTCAAGTCTGACTGTACCAGAGCCTCCCACACTCCACCATTCACACACATTTGACACACACTCATACTGTGGGCACCCACTTGGCATGGTGATGCCAGTTCAGGCTGCACCATATCACAGTTGATCTGGCCCAGTTTCTCATAAAGTGGGAGGAAAGAGCTACAGGCACTTTGTTTGAATGTTTCTCTACCCTGCTTGGCATAGGCTGTGCAAATTGGACCGTACAATATGGTACTGGCTGTGTTTACTTGAATTCAGAATTCAGCTCTTGTTAATGAAGTAACCTTGATTTACATTATTGCACATAAATATCATGAGACATGCAGATTAATTGTCTGGTTTCCTCTTAGCTTCTACAACTACAAGAGCCTGGAGAAAGCTGTGGCCCCAAATGTCGCCCTTACACCACTGCCCCTGGGGAAGGTGGGTCCCATGTCCCCTTTGGTACCCAGCACCTCCCACCCAAGTGGAGGTGAACCCCCAGGTGAGGGTGCCAACAACGCCACCTCCAGGCCTCGCAAGAGAAGAGCCACAGGGGAGCTCCCGCCCCCAGCACCTGAGGCCCCTTGCCCTCCATCCTCAGCTGCCAGCAAGCCCCTGCCGCCTCAGGACGACAAAGACTCTGAGGTGGAGATCGAAGTGGAGAGCCGTGACGAATGTAAGCAAAGAACTGAATACCAGCAACTAGATGTGTGTAGGTTGTTTGTTACGAGGCTCAACTGGCTACCTAAATCTAGCCCTGATTTGACAAGATCAACTTTGTCTTGACAACTGGAAAGACATCAGTTAATTTCCACTGCCAGAACATTTCAGCTTTTCCACAAACGTCACCCTCTCTTGTGTCTCTGGTCTCTCCGAACAGTCACTTCGTCCCTGTCCTCCCTGTCGTCACCATCTTTCACCTCGTCCAGCAGCTCAGCCAAGGACTTGAGCTCGCCAGGTGCCCAAGGGCCCGTCTGCACTGTCACGTCGGCCGAGGGCACTGCCCCTGCAGCCGTACCCGTCACAGCCCCCCTGACCCCTCCAGAGCTGGGGCTGGAGTCAGAGCTGGAGAGCCTGAGGCAGGCGCTTGATAGCGGACTCGACTCCAAAGAGTCAAAGGAGAAGTTTCTGCACGAGATTGTTAAGATGAGGGTGAAGCAGGAGGAGAAGTTGGGATCGGCCCTGCAGGCCAAACGCAGCCTCCAGCAGGTAGGATTCCATTCATATCACTGTAAGAACAGTATGACGTGACAAATACAACAACTCCAAAGCCAACACACAGAGCTGTAGACTTTGAAACCTGCACTCACTTCACAAACTTGACCTTGACTTTAGTGGTCTGACACTTAAATGGAAAAATGTTAAAGTCCTCTATCCAGGTTTGAAAGGAAAATGTCATGTTGTCGTGTCATTTTAATGCTTGTCATTTAGAGACTGGAAAGAGTAGCATCTTGACTTGTAATCTGTGACTTGACGTGGACTCAAGGACTTGAGACATGGCTTGGATTTGTCTGGATTAACCTGATACTTGACTTGCCTTTGCCCTGGAAGTTTTTAAAACAGCTCTGCCATCAAAGACATTTTAAAAGGGATTGATGATCATACCACATATAGGAGCTTTACCTAAACTAACCTCTGTGTCATTCAAGGCCACCAACCAGTTAAATGTGTCAGTGTAACTGTGATTGTCTGTTTGGCAAATAATTGAACAGCACCCACGGAGAATAATACAAACAATGGCTTATGAACATGTTTCCTATGTTGCCCATAGCAACGGGCTGATAGCCATCAGTATTTAGATCTACATCCTCTGTGATTAAGTGTTAAGTGTATCAGTGCACACTGATATGCTGTATTTACATAGTATATGATTTCATTTAAGTGAATGCATGATGTGTATCACTGTTGGCTGAGAGAATGGGATTTCCCAGCCCTAGCTGCCCGTGACAGTTCATACAAACCTTAAGCTTCCCCCCTACGTTCTTGAAATAAGACTAGACAGAAACTTTTCAAAGTTGGCACACTAAGGAAATTACTCGAGCTTAGGCATCAAAATGCAGAAGTGGATTAGAAGTCATTATCACTGTCCGCAAAGCTTAGCATGAGTTGGCAAGTGATAACAATGAGAGCGGATGTTGCTGCAAAGGGAAAGGCCAGACTTCCATTTTTATTTTTGGTCTTGGACCGAGAACAAAAAACTGCAGACGAAGGAGTCTGTGTGGGTGAGCAACACAAAATGCATCCTGAGCAAAGAAAAGCGATTCCAGCACGACAGCATTCCACTTTCACTTTCCATCAGTGTTTAGAGGAGCTGTGGAGAAGCAACACAAATCCAACCAACCTACAGTAGAAGCTAAATGAACAGTGGCCTTATTTTAAAACAACCTACTGGTATTATTCCTGCTGTGTATAGTTGAACTACCCCTAACCTTGTTGGTATTGTAAGGGTTCTTATGTAAAGCCTCTGTAGAGTAAAGGGTGTAATGGGGATTGTTTCTTTTCACACTTTTTGTAGGAACCAACAAAGCTTGATGATAGACATGTTTGTCCCAACTGCTATGTTCCCATAAGTAGGCAATGGGCGTGTTACCACTACACACACACACACACACACACACACACAGTCTTTCAGTGATTCAGAGGAAGGAAACCTAACTTCTGTCAGCCCACACATTGTCCTAACCCCTGACTTGGCTCAGTGTAAACACTGACATGGACACTGCAGCCTACTGTAACAAGTCACTGTACTCGGGTGTCAACAGCTCAGAAACATCCACTGGCATTCACAACGGTTGCATAAGTACCGTGGGACACTGAATTTTCTCAGTGATAGATAAAGCAACTTTTCTAAGTATAAACCCCAGATAGACAGTCCCTCTCTTCAATGCTAACTTCTACAATCTCTTCTTTCCAGGAGTTGGAGTTCTTGCGAGTGGCCAAGAAGGAGAAGCTGCGAGAGGCGACCGAGGCAAAGCGAAACTTGAGGAAGGAAATTGAGCGCCTGCGAGCTGAGAGCGAGAAGAGGATGAAGGAAGCCAACGAGTCGCGGATCCGTCTGAAGCGGGAGCTGGAGCAGGCCCGACAGCTGAGGGTCTGCGATAAAGGCTGCGAGGCTGGACGTCTTCGCGCAAAATACTCTGCACAGGTCAGTTAGCGTGCATGCTGATGTACCTTGTGAAGGGTTTGAGCTAGGTTTCAAGAATCTGTCAATTCATCACACTTTGGGCTTAAAATCTTTAAGATAAGATGAAACTTTGATAATGTGATACATTTGAGAAACAAAGAGGCTGTGCATGTAGACAGACACTGTCAAATGTTTGCAGATGTGATGGTAGAAAGTCTAGACGAGTATGTCAACACCCTCAGAGTAATTGCTATGTTTCAGAGTTTTACTGTCTCAAATACTCTCAAGGTCAGTAGAGGAGAAGGCAAGAAAAAAAAACCCACATTTCCTCTTCCCCAGTCAAAAATAAATGGGTGTAGCCCAAGTGCACAGGCGTGTAGGATAAGTCCCCCTCCGAAAGGAAACAGGAAAAGACGTTGACTTCCCTCAGGCACCATGGGAAATGCAGATTAGACAAAACAAGAGGGAGGTTATGCTCTCCAGCTGCGTCTGTGTACCTCCCTGCACAGACTGCATTCGTCTTTGGAAGGCTATCATTAAGACAAGATGGTTTAGACGTTCATGTTGCTGCAGCCTGGCCTTAGGACAGGAAAAATGGCAAGTTTTCAGAAGCTTTCAGAATGATCTTAGTGTTCTCATTTAGCTAAAAAGGCCACCTGTTTCACTATGTCTTGAAATATAAGATACAATTTCGAAACTTTATTCCATTCCTACCTTTTTGGTCTTTGTATGGACTAAAACAATAGTTTAGTGATCATAGTCGGATCACAGAATTCTTCATAAGGGAATAAAATGATCACAAACTGACACTGGGTTTCATTGTAGCCATGTAATTCCTGGAATCCATTTCTACATTTACCAAAGGCAGAGAATTAGATCATTTATTTGGAAAATACAGAAATCCACTTGACAGAAATATTAGAATGTATCCAACATCTTGTTTCACACATTAGAGAGGGGTTTGAAGCCCAAATGGTTTGGAAACTAGACCAAGAAACTTTGGTAGTGACACTCCAACTTAGACCACATCACATTCACACGCTGAAGTGCAGAGATTGCCTTAAATTTTGCGGTCTTGAAACAGGTACAGAATTCAACAAAATATCAGAAAGTCATATTTACTATTTGGATGTTAACGTGAACTGTGTTTACAAGTCAGAAATATGACAACTCCAACATGATATGAACACGGCATCAGGGCCGCAGTTGGAACCCTGAGACATTGCTGTCTAGAATAGGGTGATAGGGTTATACTCTACAGCGTGGAAACAGGCATATGAATGAAATAGTTCCATAAGCAGTCTATGTAAACAGCTCAGTTGTTTAGAATGGGGACAATGGTTGGATCATTACGTTCCAAACTGTCCTGTAGTCAGATGTGTTCTGCTGTATGATTTCATACGGTTTCCTGCCATGTGTTTTCCAGATCGAGGACCTCCAGATGAAGCTGCAGCACGCCGAGGCCGACCGCGAGCAGCTCCGAGCTGACCTGCTGCAGGAGCGGGAGGCCAGGGAGCACCTGGAGAGGGTGGTGAAGGAGCTACAGCAGCAACTCTGGCCCAAATCCAACAGTGACAAGGAGGGGACGCTCAAGGACACGCCAGCTGACAACTAACCCAGGAGCCAACCTCACCGCCCAACCATTCCCCGCCAACGCCATGATCCCCAACATCTTCTGCCCAACTCAGACCATGAACACACCCAGGAACCTGGGCCGGCCACATCGCACCACTGTCCATCATGCTTGCCCTCCATAATTAAAAAATAAAAGACTCCCACCCTCCAACCAGACACAGGGAGAAGAAATGAGGACCTGTGTCTTCATCCATGCCCATGAAAAGTCAAGTGAGTGGCTTCCTTGGAGAATGACTGGAAACAGCAAAGTACAATGCTGCAACAAGGAAACGTGTTTTGAAATCGAGCACTGACTAGCACCTTCCAAACTCACAGAACTGAAAACTGGATCGCACACAACGAAAGAAAACAGATGTATAGCACAAAACGTGGCTGTGCCTGTGTTTTCTCTGACAAAAAATGGAGTGAGACTTTAGGACAGATGTCTGTGATAATAAATGCTGAAAGATGATCATATTATATTAGAGTTATACAGCTGTTGAGATGTGTTATATTAGCGATGTGGCCAGGAGGATAGGGCTCACATTTAACCCACAGTTCCCGAATAAAGTCTCCACCACCGTCCCTCGCCATGACAAAGATGGAGGATTTTGAACACATTATAAGCTATTTAAGAGACTACATAGCGATATGTAAAGAAAAAAAGACGGTTTCTTTGTTTCTCTGTGCTATTGGAGTTTGAAAATATAAAAGATACAAATACATTAGAAGATGAACAAAACAAGAAAATGAACTTCCCACAGTGCCACCGTGGTTTTGTCGGTTTTTCAGGAAGACATCGCAGTCCACTGAGGGTAAAGCATCGAGTTCGAAGTTCAAGCGAGCCTTCTTTTCCTCCTGTTGTTGTTTTATAAAATCATTTATTTCTAATTTCTCCGAGCTGTGGGCGGGCTTGCATTCCGTTTGATATTTCTCTCTCTTTGGATCAAACCCTGGATTGGGAATTGGAAATAAAAACATGCTGTGTTAAAGGCACCTTTTTAGTGAGCACTCCTTGGATATCAACAATGTCCAACAGTCTCCGTCTCAATGTTGCGGCCCCAAGTCGCAGACACACACACTGGTTGCCATGTGTTATTTTAAGCATTTGGGTTAAAACCCTGAAGTCTTTATCTTCTAAAGATAAAATACTCCAGATGTGAGTGTGGCCATGTTTTCTCGTCTCATAACGTTTGAGTGATGAAAGCCGGCATGTTTTTACTCCAATTGACGGAACCAATCAGAACCATCATGTATGAAATCATAGTGGGCTGGATGGGTCACCCTTGGCAAGAACCACAAAATGTTCATTTTAATTAAATTAAGGTATGTAAATATAAATATATGTTGTTGTTGTTGTTGTTGTTGTTTTTTAACTTTACAATAATGAATCGCACTTTGTCATAACAAAATACTGTTATAATGCATTGTACTCCCACTATTGTCTTCAATCTTACTTTGAAAACATCATCTTATACATGACTGCTACCATATAAATCCAGTAAGCATTTTGTTGATTATATGCATCTCGAATAAATACTGTTGTTCTGTTTTCTTAAGGCAAAGTATTGTAAATAAACAGAAAGAAAAAAGGCTCCACTTGTTGCTTGCTGATGCAGTCTGGGATTGTTGGAAAGTTTGGGGTAACGCATTCTCCCACTTTTTTTTTTTTTTTTGTAATATAATTGACACAGATATCGCTTGAGCACCCGGTTACAACTCATAACAAATGTGACAAAACTTAGTTATCAACATGCCTCAGTAAGGTGAACTGAACAAAAAGTCACATGTTCGAAGAATAAAATCCGATTTTATTCAAAAGGCGGAGGCCATGACTCTGCCATCACACAGTGGGTACAATGCAATCAGAAAATACATTGTGTTAATGCTATTTTTCCTTTGGTTGTTGATGTTGTTTTAAACGTGGAGATATTTTATTGCTTGTCTGTTATGTTCACTTTTTTCAATAGAAAACTCATATTTTCTTTATGCATGAGATTTGAGAAAGTTTGCCATACATATAGTCAGTTATTGGGCATTGATACTGTACATGTAAGGGTTTTATTGTGTTATGCAATATAAAGCAATTTGTCTTATTTAGAAGAGGAAAAAGTAATTAAAAAAAAGCAACACACCGTATATTGTTCTTAGGTAAAAACTTCACACTTGCAAAAAAACAAGACGACAAAAAAAGAAGAAAAACATTTTTAAATGCAATGCTGGACAACCTCAAGTGCCTGGATGTGGGCGAAAGGTTTCCAGAGTAGGAAAACTGATGATGAAGCTGTTGGGGCTGGGCCTCTCATCAACTTCCTGTTTGCAGGTTTCAAATTAAAAGCCCCTCCCTCGCTCAGCAGCTCTTTTTATCAGTATTCCTAAAACCAACCAGTTTACAAACATTTTTTCTTTTTTCAGTACAGAGAACAATTGAACAAATGCTAGACGCTTAAGGCTTTGTTTTCTGAATGAGTGCTTTTTTTCTTCATTTGAAATCAATGATATGCATGTTCAAACAATTTTTATAGAAGATCTTGAAAAGCCACTTGCTTCAGTGAATTGTTACTTTGGTTTGTATATAAAAACTTAACTGTTTATTCCCAGTTTGTTGACTTGTCCTGAGGCGGACATGTCGAGGATAATAAAGAGGGCATTATGTTAAAAGCCCTTTTCTTATCTAACATTACTGATGTTGCTCAGAGACACTGCGTCTGCGACTTTGGCAGACCTAAAATTGGTACATTTTGTAGTTGTTTTTACACTCAAACGAGTTGATAGCCTATGTGTAGTTTACTTTACTCATGGTTTTCTACAAAAGAAGGGAGACAATAACGACATTGGCTCTTCACTCTCCCACGCAAAAAGAAAAAAGCAGTTAACAACGTCTCGTTTTCTAAAGGAGAATCATTTTGCTAAATAATGGACAGTAAAGCAGCAATAACAGTCCATATTAATAGACAAATACTAGCCAGTGTGAAGATTTGAATAAGAATTTACAAATGTAAATATTTTTTTCATTTACAATATTGTATAATATATGTACATGGTGTTTCCTTTTTCAAAAAGAAATCTTTTCTTACAATAGCTGTCTTGTTTTTTTGTTTTGTTTTTTTTTTGAATTTATGTTTTAACTGATGTTTCAAAAACAGTTAATGCAGTGCGTAAGAGAATATTCCCTACATAAACATGTTAATCCATTTCTTTTCTTCTTTTTTTTTTACTGTAGAGTCTTTATATTGAATGACTTTTTTCACCAGTTCATATATATTTTTAACAATATGTTCAGTATCAGATAGCAGACCTACAGTATGGGTCTCACACACACACACACACACACACACACACACACACGACTACGCCACCTTGCAGATTGTTTCCCCCTCATCCTCATGTATCTTTTTAGCCCTGTGCTGCTGCTAATACTATATAAACCTTACAATTCTAGAAATATTTTTATGTAAGAGGTAAATGTAAGCTTTCCCATTTATTAATGCCACATATACATGAAAAAAAAGCTTGGCTTATTCATCTATCTCCCTTGTTTCCCTCATCTTTTCACACCTTTTTCCTCATCCCTCCTCCAACAACACCCTTCCCCTTCTCTCACGACACGGACTATATTGTAAAGTAAAGGACTTTATGAGATTATGTTTGAAAATAGCTATGCTTATATACTACAGTGACTGAATGTACAGTGTATAGATGCATTACCAGAAATAAAGTTGTTTGTCCAGATCGAATGACCCAGTTTCATATTTTTGCTGCCTGTTTGGTAAACAATACAAACCCTAATTATCCACATGCACATAATGCAGAAAGAGTGCTTCTTTCCTCTAATTCACTGATGAGTTCAGCACACTAAAATAACATTTGTTGTCCTGCTGTCAGGATTTCAAAATCAGACACACACACATCATCTCTGATTAACAGTAACAACATTATTTCTGCTATAAAATGTTCATTTTTCAAGTTTTTTCTTTACTTCATCCTTGTGAAATCCAGCCATGTAAAACTATTCAAATTAAACAAACTAGGAAGGGAAAGGTCAGAAAACTAAAAATAAAATGAAGACCCTTAAGGCCTTTACACATCGGGGACGTAACGAATAAACAACACAAAAATGCGAAATACTCGCCTGCGAATATTTACTCTACTACCTCCAAAAGTAATCACCACTATCCTGCATCCAGCGGAGTTTATTGTCTTTATAATTTTTGTGTCCTTTGTAATATAATACAGGGTGATGAGAAATACAAACAACCGGAGTTGTGATGTGACGTCCGTTCCGCACAACGTGATTGGTTGATGCCTTTATTTGCCGCGCAGAAACCCAGAATAATTTGCCTCGTTTCGAAAAGCGATTACGTCGCTTTTTCGCCGCGTAATACTCTTTGGTTTGTAAAGGCCTTTAGTTAGCTAATGCAGTAAGCTAGCTAGTTACACCTAACTAAGTTAGCTGACTAACTAGAAAGACAGGCAGACGGACAGACAGACAGATAAATAAATAGACACACCTACACAGAGAGATATAACTGAGTCTATAATGCTACAATTGTGGTAAAATACAAGATAAGTTGACGAGCTAGCTCACAACGATGTTTCACAACGAGCGGTTTGCTGCTCAGATGCAAAGAGGCAGGACGCAAGCTTGGAGGATGACGTATGACCTGTAGCTTCTGCTATAGTCATATGTCATAGTTTCGTTTTAGCAACATTTTACATTTTTTAAACTTCAGCACAAAATGAAGTTATTTGGCGAACAATGTGGTTCATCAACATTGTCAGGAAATGACACAAATATATGAAATATAATAAAAATGCCAAAATACACTGGAGTGGGGCTTTAAACTACTCACAGTTTATCGACATACGTTATGCAACCTGGGACCAGACATTACTTTATTTCAAGGGATCACAAGCCAAAATTTCTGGGAATCATTGATCTACAGTGTAGATTACTAGTTGTGTTTCTTGCAGCTCTCAGATGAATTTTGCTTCAGTTTTTTAAGTTTTGAGAATAAATAAATGGACAGACATTTCCATCAGTTGCACTGAAGCTAACAATTCAGCTTTTCAGCTAAATTCACCTAAAAAAAAACCCAGACTCTCTCACTCAAGTACATTTAGGGCTACTTTAGATCCTAGGCAAAAGGTCAGGAGTAATCAAAATCATCCTCTGGGGACCATGAAAGGGATTCAAATGTAATGGTCATTTTGGTCATAAAATATAGTATAGATATATACTGTTTGCCCTGCTGTTTGGGGGCCAAAAGTTACAATCTGCAACTAAGGATTGCTATATGAAAATACAAATTCACTTTAAAGGGCTACACCGGCAAACACTATCAACAGGGTTATTTTCTCAGACTTGACAAAGCTCCTCTAAGGCCTCGGAAGACATCATACAACTGTTCTAACAGGCTGAGTGGTACTAACCATGACGAGTAAACGTATGCATATAATGTGAGTAAAATCAGCGGATTGCCCCTTTAATTCAACTATGCTGGAGGAAGACTGTGAGTTCTTTTTTCAGCCACAAACATCAATCACAGAAGAAGTGGTGACACATTTGCCTCTGTCCAATATGTGTATCATATGGGTGACACTCATGCAAACAGTGTAGATGAGTTAGGACTTCCTGACACTGACGGACATAAATCAATACACGCAGATAATATAAAAAAAGTAAAAATCTGGGCAGTGGATTCATCTTGAGCCAAGAACTCTGAGGGAAAAAACTGAGTCAAGACCAGACAGCTCAGGATTTATTATTACAAACAATCATCTGGCACGTGTTTCATTTTTGTTATGATTAGGGAAGATTTGGAACATACAAATACGACTGCTGTGAGACGAGCTGGTTCTGAGGCTCCGAGTATTTATGGTTTGAAAAGACAAAGGAAACGAATCTCAAAACACGTTTCAGCCTTACAGGAGGCTTGAATCCCTAATTACAGCATTCAGAGAATAGAAACAAATAAAAGCAGCGGAACACACTGAGACAAAGACAAAACAAAATTAAAAATACATTAAATGTGTAATGACAGAATATGATAAAAAAATGAAATACATGCAATACCTTTCAGCTAAAACAAAGTAGAGTTGTTTCAGTGCAGTGCAGAGGCCACTTCAGCATACCAAAACAAGACTAAACATTCTCCTGTTGCACCCTCTCATCTGGTTTATTCAAATTCAAATTCAAATTTCAATCAATCAATCAATCAGAGGAGATTTCCACCTTGTGACCAGAGAGACCTGCTGGGGTTATACATTGATAGCATGTCTGAGATGATGTCTGAGATCTGTGGAGCCAGACCAGAAAGTGCTTTATAAACCAACAGGAGGATTTTGAATTGTATTCTGAATGTTACGGGTAGCCGGTGAAGGTTTCAAAGGACTGGAGTTATGTGGTCTGATCTTTTTGTCCTGGTTAGTACTCGTGCGGCCGAGTTCTGGATAAGTTGTAATCTGTGGATTGTTTTGTTTGGAAGACCCATAAGCAGAGAATTGCAGTAATCATGTCATTTATGTACATAGATATGGTTTTAGGGCAGCTGCTGGAGAAACCCCACAATTACCATGAAAACTTTAAAAAGGAAAAGATGAGCTGCAAACACTTAACTAAGAAAGGAATGTACACTAGGTCTCAAGTTAACGCCCACTCAGCCTGACAGGATTTCATGTAAACATTCATTAGTGTACACACACACAGCCACATTACACAGTTGTCTGTGCACAGTATAGGCTAGCTGTAGGCTCCTCAGTATCCAGTGCAAGGAGAACCAGCTAATGCAGCTCTCTGAAAGACAAATTAAAGACTGAAAGACCTTCAAACGCTGCCTTAAATTTAATTCCATACCGAAATAAAGACAAAAGAAGCTGGCACACTCTGCCATTATGAATTTGTAAACTATAAATTAACAAAAAAAGAGGATGCCAGACACCGAAAGATAACAGCAGAGACTAAACCCACAGAAACGTTTTCTCCTCTGAGAAGCTACTGATGTCTACTCCAGTCCAGGGCTATCTCAAAGCAAGGCTGAGAGTCTACAGCCAGGCTACTAAGCGACAACAGTGGTATGAGTTAAATGCTAACATGCTCACAATGAAAGTTTTACACGCTGATGTTTAGTAGGTAATGTTTTCCATGTTGCTAACATTTGCTAATTAGCCATAAACACAAAGTACAGCTGAGGCAAAAAAATGTTGACTTGATGGTGGCGCTAGCTGAAAAGGCAGAGGATCAACAAAGTTATTACAATTCATCCTGAGGGGAACATGAATGTCTAAACAAAATGTTACGGTAATCCATCCAATAGTTGTTGAGACATTTCATTCACAAGCAAAGAATCTGGTCAATCTGGCGGCGCTGCAAGAAAAGTCAGGGGATCACTAAAGTCACATGATTTATCCTCTGGAAACCATGAATATCTGTACAAACTGGTGTGCCAATCCATCTAGTAGACGTGGAGATATTTCATTGGATATCTGAAAACTTTGGCCTGCTAGTGGTGCTAGGTGAAAAGTAAGGGGATCATCAAAGTTATTAGCGTATATCTATTGGGGAACCTGAATGTCCATCCAATAGTTTTGAGATATTTCATTCTGGACCAAAGTAGTAGACAGACTGGACAACCAGCAATACCATCATGGCCCACTACTAGCATGGCTAAAAAGTCATTAAGTAATTATCATTTCATATGATATGGTCATTTTAAATGTATGTTCAGAATGAACGTGAAGCAAATTTTGGCTTCAGTTTAGAATTTGACTGCTGGAGTGTTTTGCAATCTGTTTATTGCACAAGCCTAAAACTGAGAGGGGAAACCAGGCTGTACCCGTGTTTTTCAGACCCGCCCTGACTGAAACAGCCAAATTTGAGACCCAAACCTGTCTTGAGACCCAGAGCTATATTTATCCATTGCTGACCTTTAGCTGGCCAGTCTAATGCAACAAATTGGATACACTCTGTTTCTTTCCCCCACGGGACATTCTATGCATTTTTGCAAGAAATAACATGCATGACTGCAGACAACAGTCAGAGACATTTTTTAAGAAATTACATTCAAAAATAATCACACCCGAACTTGACCTGAGCCCAATGTTTTACACAACAAAATGGCCTGAAACCCAATACTTTGTTTGGGTTAAGTAGCAGATGTTAGCTGTTAGTGCACACCAACACGGTCTTTATCAACTTCAGTCTGCTGGCAAAGATGGTTGAAAGCTTTGGGAAAAGCTAGTAAGTGGGGATTGTTTTTGATAATTTAACATACTTAATTTAAAACTTGAAAAAAATGTGTTTTTTTTTTACATTGATTTAACAAAGTAATATAAAATAAAGTTCATAAAAAAATCAAGCAAAGCCAGATTAGATAGATCGGCCAACTTAATGTTAAGTGTACATTCATACTGACCTCTGATGCAGAAAGAATATGTGTAGATGTCCTTTAAAATGCACTGGGTATGAGTAAGGGTAAAATCATTGACCCAAAAACAGTACAAGAGCAAAACTCAACTGCAGTATTATTATGGAAATTATTTTCTTCACATAGCTCAGGTGCAGTAAGTGGGCAGACACTGGGCTGGTTGGAGGCAGCTCTCCGGCTGCTGCTGTGGCCCACATCGTCAGTGCGGTGTGGGCCGGGATGTCAGACAGCTCTTAGCTCCTCTAAACCAGCAGTAGCGTCACACAGGGCTATTGACTGACCCAATTACAGCAGTCACATGAGGAAGAACGCCCCGCAGTTAGCTCATTAGTCTCTGGAGTCTCTGTGCAGCTCTCTCAGTCTTCCTCTGCCTGCATGTCTCCTGCTGTTTTATAATGTACAGTCAATTACTAAGCCTGTTTAATTCATATAGTACATTCTGAGGATTTTTTTATGAACGGTGGGACGGGCGTTTTCAGTCTTTCAGGCAAAGCTAGAAATCTAGAAAGATACATGTTTATTATATGTAAATGGGTGGACAAAATAACTTTTATTGTAGGTTGTTGTATCAGTGTGCTTTATGTGTTGTGTTCATGTTATTGTCTCTATATAGAACACACTGCTCTACTGTTATTGCACATATCCTAATGATTTTCTATCTTCATGGTTTCATTCATACATTCTTAGTCATAGAGATTTTGCTGTACTATTCATACCTTAGTAGCGATCCCTTTAATATCTCTGGATGGATTAGACCATTGTGGATCATGATGGAAATCAATGAGCAGGACTGCTTTATAGCAATGTTGCATTTTCAATATAATTTTTCCAACAATATAATGGAAAAACTTATTTTGCTGCATTAGGCAAAAACAGAAATTCCTGTCTGGTTATTTTATGCGTTAGTAATTTCCTCTGGAGGTGGTTTGAGGGGCATTCTAGCAGGATGTTGAAAAGGTGTAAATGTATCCGTCTCTCCAAATCACATACATAATCTTTCCTCCTCCCATTGTGTAACTATGTCACTATGCAATCTGTGGAAATGTCCACTGTCCTTGTGATAACTGCAGCTAATTTCAATTACACTGAAATTAGCTGTTGTTCTCTGTCTTATTAACCCTTAAATGCATACCTCGGGTCTTCAGCAACCCGGGACTATCCTCCATTTAAGTTACACACTTAATTCATAGCCAGCCAACCAAAATACCAAACAGGTGTAGACAAGAAAGAACAAAGCTGTTTCAAGCTCTTCCATCATTTTTATCAATTATGATAACTTTGTTCTCACCAAGTAACTGCTGAGACCTGGGAACACGCCGACATTGTTACAACAAAGTCTGACGGGACAAGAAACATGAGCAGTCAGACGATCTGAGTTTAGCCAGATTCTCTAAACCACTTTGAAATGTCTCATTAAACAGGACGACTGTGTGAGAGCACAGCTATGATAAGTACAGTAGGTGAATAAAGCAGGGCTTCGTCTGTAAACTGTGATGGATGTTATTGACGGACAGTTTGGGGGATAATCTTACTGTTTGGCTTTGTTTGACTAACCTGGATGTTTGTTTCCAACCTGTCTGATCGTCTCACTGGTCGTATGTGTTGCCCTGCCTGACTTCTTCTTATTAGCAATGTTGTTACCTGATCCCCGCAATTAACATGGTGAGTACAATCTTATTATTACTGATAGGAATGAGGGCCAAAACTATGACAATAAGGAATCCTCCCTGCCTATGGTATGAGTCAGACCAAAAGTTTAACATCAACATTAAGACAATTAAAAAGTAAGTCTACTGCCACCTTAAAAATATAGCAATATTTAAAGGACTTATGTCCCTGCCCTCTTTATCTTCAGTAGGTTCAACTACTGTATTGCTGTCTTTGCAGATCTCTGTCAAACGTGGATCATCCAGGGTCCTCACCAAGACCAGGAGAGTGGATCATATCACTCCAGGTGTCAGATTTTTACACTTGCTTCCTGTTCATCAAAGAATTGATTTTAAAAAAACACTGTTGGTTTACAAACTACTTAATGCATTTCTGATCTGCTATCTGAACCTTCCAGAGCTTTCAGCTGGTCTGGGACAGGTCTGCTTACTGTCTCAAGAGTCATAACTTCTTTTAAATCGAGGCTTAAAACTTTTTCTGTTTTTCTAGTTTGGGGTTATTTATTCACATCCCGTATTTGTATCATCTACTTTATTTGAATGTTTTTAAATCCTATTCATATGTGTCGTTTATTGTATTACCTGGTGTGTCTTTTACATCTTTTGTGTCATATGTAAAGCAATTTGAATTGTAGTATAATTTGCCTCACCTTGCCTTGGTCAATTTTATGAATGCCAATTAAATATGAGAAACAAATTATTAGCTGATGTATGTATGTTGTCCATTGACAGTTTCGTCCATCCATTAACTATATTGCTTATCCTCAGAGGGTCGCGGGGGAGCTGGAGCCAATCCCAGCTGACATTGGGCGAGAGGCGGGGTACACCCTGGACTGGTCGCCAGTCAATCACAGAGCTGACACATAGAGACAGACAAACATTCACACTCACAGTCACACCTACGAGCAATTTAGAATCATCAATCAACCTGCATGTCTTTGGATGGTGGGAGGAAGCCGGAGTGCCTGGAGAGAACCCATGCGTACACGGGGAGAACATGCAAACTCCACACAGATAGTGTGTTTCAAAAAGTAGAAAATGTTACCAAGTAATTAAATGAAACAACTTTAGGAACAAACTTTTTGGGTGTTACCAGAGCGCTAATTTTCATGAATTGCTACGTGTTTAATCCATAAAGTATACACATTATTGGGAAATCTACTGCATTCTTTCTAATGGTACACATGTTGCTGACATGATGGACACTGATGGCTGAGAAAAGTAAATCTATGCTGTCAGTAAACAGTATTTTTGCATTTTATTTGTAATTTGAGTTGTATAATATGAGGCATATGTGAACGTGAAGCATGTGTTGATACTTTTTATTCCACCTAGAAAACAACACCATAAAATACAGCAGACTTAACCTTTCCCCCCTTTCTCCTCTGAACGGACAATTCCCTGCAGCTTAATGGACCCATCTCTCTCTAACATTCACATACAAACATCCACTTGCCTTGCCAGAAAGGCCACATTCAGCCGGTGCAGGTCATTGGCCCCTAGGCAGGTTTAATATTTATGGGTCGCTGCAGCATTTTACTATCTCAGCTTGACAAAAATGATCAGCATCTCGGGCACTCTTCCTGTCAATCCAGCAGCTCCGCACATCACATGAGCTGCCAGCGCAGTCAGCCCTGCAGGATGTGACTGTGATGAGCCGCCAGGATGTCACCGAGAGATGGCTAATAAGCTGGGTTTCCCCAGCCAAGGATAAATCACTCTGGATCCAGAACCAAAGCTGCTCCAGCCTGACATCTGCAGCAGGGATGGATGGATGGAGGGATATGCAAATGTTCTGATTTCTTATACAGTCTTTGCTCGTTTGTCCCACAGTTGAATTCAACACTGAGAACAGCTGAAATCCTGATTAGTATAGGATCATTGGATGTTGATGTGTATTACTGTGCATTCTTTCAATTCAATTCAATTCAGTTTTATTTATATAGCGCCATATCATAACAAAGTTATCTCAGGGCAGTTTTTCGAGTAGAGCAGGTCTAGACCGACTCTTTATATTTACAGAGACCCAACCTTTCCCACCATGAGCAGCACTAGGAGACAGTGGCAAGGAAAAACTCCCTTTTAACAGGTAGAAACCTCGAGCAGAACCAGGCTCTAGGTGGGCGGTCATCTGCCTCGACCGGTTGGGTTGAAGGGGGAGGGGGGGAGCAGGAGAGAGAGAGCAGGAGGAAAGAGAACAGCA
>VMKM01001022.1:0-193824 GCA_008360985.2 Macquaria ambigua | reverse complement strand
GGTGTTGTTGTCTCAACCGTTAATGTTGTTGCTTCGGATGTGGTTGTTTCTACAGGTTTTGCTGTGGTTCCCTTAGTTGTTGTTGATGGTACTGTAGTAGTTGTGGTAGCAACAGAAGGTTTTGATGTTACAACAGTTGTTTCTGGGCTTGCTGTTGTGACACCTGGCACTGAGGTTGTAGTTTCAACAACAGCTGTGGTAGAGGTTGTTACTGGGCCAGTGGTGACTTCTTTCGGTGGTGTTGTTGTCTCAACCGTTAATGTTGTTGCTTCGGATGTGGTTGTTTCTACAGGTGTGGATGTGGTTCCCCCTGTGGTTTCTGAAGGTGAGGTAGTTACAACAATTGTGATAAAATCAGACATATAGTGATGAATGTATAATTTTTACACTTTTTCTCATTACTTAAATATCTCCTGTTTTTGTACATACTTTTCTTTGTTGTAAAATATTTAATTGTGTTTTTTACCAGTTATTCATATCACTGGGTATGTCTTGTAGATTTGCGTACCTGATGTTGGTTTTCCAATTGTGCTGAATGTAAAGGGGGTTGTTGTAGGGCCAGGGGTGGTGGTCGTTACGCATGTGTACATGCTCCTCGTCACTGTCCCATTTGCCCCGCACTCAGCTATGATACAGTTTCCTAGCCCATCCGTGGTGTTGTAGATGGTTTCCCCATATTCGTAGATTTTTCCATTAATGTAGCATGTACAAGCTGCAGATCGAGAGAGCCATCTATTCCATTTTCTTTTAAATATATTTATCACTTTCATATGTATATATATATATGTGTGTGTGTGTGTGTGTATGTGTGTCTGTCTTAAATCAATAAATAAATACACTGTCAGTATATATCTGTACTTACAGTTCACATTGTAGCTGCACTCTATTCCAGAGGCTGTACAGGAGCTTTGAAATAGAAGTAAATCTTAGTCATGCCATTGGCCTTTTGCATTTTATTTGGTAAATTGCTTTGAGGTGCACAAAATAATGGTTTGGACCTAATTTTCAATTTAAAAAAAACCTACCATAACATAACAGACATTTTTCATGTCATGAGTAACCATAATTATATAAGTAAAGCAAATCTCGATGTAAATCAGGAGTAGGAAATGTTTTCATTAGCATTTAATTGACACAGCAAATACTGCTCTAATATGGCTGCAGTAGAGCAGATCAGAAAACAGTGAGTCTTGATATCTGAAACTATGTAGGGAATATAGAACATAGCAAGACTCTTTCCCTCCAGTCATGTTCATGCAGACACATTTTGAGTGTATCAGACCATCATGGTTTTACTTTACTAAACACAACCACAGTTTGGAAACCTCCCTTAAACACTGACTGCAAAGTTGACATTAAAATTGTACTATATCTGCAAACTATTACAAAAGGAAAACTTAAAAACAAATAGTTATGAACAAGTGTTTCTATTTTGAACCTAAGAGAACATATATATATATATTAACATAAAATCGTAAATGAAACCATTACCAAGCCCCCACCCCAACCCCCCAGAATAACCACTAAGTAATAATAAAATTTGTTGTATCATATCTGTCTTTTCTTATTAACCTTGACAATATACCTGTTAAATATTTTTAGAATGCAAAGACAGAAAGACAGTACCGCAACATATGCCTGTAAGAACCAAGAGTCCATTGGTAACACAGATGACAACTTGCACCCTCATATTGTATCTCAACATATGGGACCAATAGAGTCTGTGTCCAAATCTGGAGTGAATTAATTGGTCATTTGGATTTTTGGATGAGTCAACTGATTCTTCTCTGACTCTTTTTCCCAACCCATCATGGCCATTCTCACTTTGTTAGCTACAGTCACCTCCAGACTTTCTTGCTTCTGGGCTAGGGCCTGCGAAATATTAGCTCCTGCTGCTGGTTTTAATTGCTGAAGGAAGTTAAAGCTAAATGGTTGTTTCTTGTACAAAGAACCTGATTAAAGATTACTACAAGGGGGGAAGCACAGGAACTTAGAACTCTCCAGCCATTGTGCTTGTGCATCGTGCTTGATTGAACTGTCAGTGGTTATTTCAGTGGTCTGTCAATATGCCCTATGCTGATTGGTCAAATTAATACATATAATACAACAAATCAAAATATTTTATATTTTCTGCTCAATAATTTTACATCACCAGTGTGAGTGTCCAAATGTGATATACACATCACTGCCTACTGTCTGTGAAGCCCTTAGTGTAAAGATGAATCCTCTGTGTGAGACATACCAAGTGTAACAGTTGTTTGACGGAAACTTATCTCCGATGCTGTAATGGGTGCCTTTGTCATCATAGCAACCACACTGGTCCCAAGCGACACACTTCATGGTGTCTTCATCAAAGTAGGGCTGGGTTGGTGGACACCGTGGATAGCAGCCTGCAACACCATTATAACAGTCTGATTAACCTCAGTAGAAATTATAGAAAAAGTAATTCAGTTTTATTTATTTATATAGCGCCATATCATAGTATAGCAAAATGGTAAACTACTGCATTCATATAGCGCTTTTTACAATTTGCCTCTCCTTTGCCCATTTACATATACACACATTTACACACCAGTGGCCTCAAGCAATAACTTTGAGGACTGGTCTCAAATGTTGCCCCTGTGCAGGTGAGCAGCTCAGGGGTTGAGCACTAATGCAGCAGAGCAACATAGCAAGTTTGAATGAGGTCTTTGTCTTCAGTGTTTTTCCTGTCAGTGGCTTTAGGAGGAAACCCCTGACATATTAAATAAGGCCACTTTATATGTTATATGTATATGCTAACCCAAAGAAAAGTTAGCAAAATACAGCCTATAATATAATATAATTGGTTTGAATCACAAAAGTTTTTGCAAGCATATCCATCAAAAATAAAACAGACAGAAAAAGAAGGGACCACGAGAAAATGCCATTCAGCTTCTGTTTTGTCCATGCCCACCGGAAAAAAAATCTAAATATTGGACCAAAAGCACATTTGATCAACACTCTGAACATAAACACAGATTTCACTAATCAAGAAGATGACATGCCAAAAGATCTGTGTAATGTACCTTCCAGGGCAGTAATGAGGTTGGAACAGTTTCCTGATGGATTCCTACATGTCTTCATGCAGTCAGCTCCACAAGGCTTGTAGTGCCACTCACAGTCACCAGGGGAGTTATAATAGTCACAGAAAACAGCTGCATAGACAGAGCCAAAATAAGTACTTGTTAGCTCTTGTTAAAAAAGTCCCCTAAATCCTCAAATCCTGTATCTCAGATTTTCCTGGTGTGATGGTGGAAAAACCTACGGCACAGCTTTGGAGTTCTCCATTTAATGCAGGCCCCAGCTTCATTACAAGCTTTGGCATAGGCAGCCACAGCAGTGCAGAGACACTCACAGTCCCCACCGGTGTCACAAGCACAAGAGTCTCTCACGCAAGAATCAAAGTATGGACCAGGGTCAACCTTGAACACACAATAATGTACTGTTTAGCAGAATAACAAAGGTAGAGGGTAACAAAAATGTTGTCCTGTGCTAGTAGTAGTAGCAGCAGTGACATTGGTAGCAATAGTAGTAATCACACAGGTTGTACTATTAGTGCTAATAGTTAAAAAAAAATGTGATGGTGAAATTGGGGTGCTAGAAAGCCAGGGATTGTCAAAATCATAAGGAATCATCTACTGGGCACCCCAAATATCCATTCCAAATATGTGACAGTCTAGTAAGTAGTTTTTAAGATATCTTGCTCTGGAACAACATTTTGATTGAACAGATGGATGGGCAGACCACCCAACTGGTCAACACACAAAGCAATGACTGCTTAGTGCCAAAGATGGAGAGAAACAATAACATTTACATAATTTCCCAAATACCATGGCAATTAGTGATCATGTTTGTGTATATGTATACACTTATGTGTGTATCCATGTGAGTATGTTTGCTATCACCATAGTTACCTGTGAATGACAGCTCTGGAAGGTGACACTGATGATGATACTACACTGTTTCTGGGACCAGGCAGCCCGGTAGCGGTTGGAGGCACAAGGATCAGTGATTAGTTGGGCATTTGGGCAGCTGGATGAAACCTTCCAACTGTTACCAAATTCCAGAACGTCTGCCACTGTCTCCTGGGAGCGTGTGGTGAAGTCATTTTTACTGTTACCGTCGTAGTTTCCACACAGACCACAGACTTGACCCTGAGAGGGGGGAAACCAATGACAGAATTTACTGCTATATGATATGACTGATACAGAGTAAGGCACCTATTTGTTATCACTGAAATAACCTTCATCCTTCAAGCATAGGTTTGGCATTTTCATTTGATGTCTTACTGTTTACAAAGTGGTGATACTGTTGTATGTGATATTCACCAAACCCATGATGGCCATCAACCCATCAACAAGATGGCACCACGGATGGCTGTCTCGGTGTGTTGGTGCACATTGTTTTATCTTATTTTGTTTGTTAAATCAGTGTTCTGCTACAGTACCCGGAGCTCTTTCACCAGAGAAGAGCTCATGAACATCAGGGATGCAACTTCTGCAGACTAATTTCCAACTTTCCTCACCCCATCCGTGGAATTACTGAATATTCTGGTCAAAGGTGCCCTCACCTTTGTCCATGCAGTGAAATGCCAGAGGAGAGGGAAACGTGCCGGTGCGCTTGTGCGTCTTTACTGGCGCAGACTAAAGCCCCTCATTCATTAATGGACTTGCACCTGGCCGACCTGAATGAGTTTTACTGTTGCTTTGAAGGTCAATGGGACAGTCCTGACACCATCCCCTGTGACTCTATCCACCAGCTCCATCTCCACCTCCCCCACCACAGCAGGGGCCTGGGCCTCTCCACAACTGCCCACCTTAGAGGCCCCCTCCTCCTTCCCCACCACACTGAAGACATGTCAACAGACTGTTCAAGAAGCAGAACCCCAGCTGCTTTGCAGGGAGTCTCTCCCTCCACCCTGCACTGTGCTGATTAACTGTCTCCAGTGTTCACAGACATCTTCAACACCTCACTAGAGACATGCCATGTGCCAGCCTGCTTCAAAACTTCCACCATCATCCCCGTCCCCAAAAAGCCGAGGACCACAGGACTTAATGACTACAGACCCATTGCCCTGACCTCTGTTGTAATGAAGTCATTTGAGTGTCTTGTGCTGTCCCACCTGAAAGACATCACCGACCCTCTCCTGGACTCACTGCAGTTCGCCTACAGAGCCAGCAGGCCTGTGGACGATGCAGTAAACATGGCCCTCCACTTCATCCTCCGGCACCTAGACTCCTCAGGAACCTATGCCAGGATCCTGTTTGTGGATTTTAGCTCTGCCTTCAACACCATTGCTGGTGCAGGACAAGCTCTCTCAGCTGAATGTGCCTGACTCCACCTGCAGGTGGATCACAGACTTCCTGACGGACAGGAAGCAGCATATGAATCTGGGGAAGCATATCTCTGACTCCCGGACCATCAGCATCGGTTCTCCTCAAGGCTGCGTCCTTTCCCCCCTACTCTTCTCCCTGTACACCAACAGCTGCACCTCCAGTCATCAATCTGTCAAGCTCCTGAAGTTAGCGGACGACACCACCCTCATTGGGCTCATCTCTGGTGGGGACGAGTCCCCCTACAGGTGGGAGATTGCCCATCCGGTGACTTGGTGCAGACAGAACAACAAGCTCAATGCTGTAAAGACAGTGGAGTTGGTAGTGGATTTCAGGAAGAACGCAGCCCCACCCACCACCATCACCCTGTGTGACTCCCCAGTCAGCACTGTGGAGTCCTTCCGCTTCCTGGGCACAGTCATCAGCCAGGACCTCAAGTGGGAGCTGAACATCAGCTCCCTCACCAAGAAGGCCCAGCAGAGGATGTACTTCCTGCGGCAACCTGCCAAAGACAATGATGGTGCACTTCTATACTGCCATCATTGAGTCCATCCTCACCTCCTCCATCACCATCTGGTACGCTGCTGAAATTGTACAAGTACAAGGGCAGACTGCAACGTATCATTCGCTCTGCAGAGAAGGTGATTGGCTGCAATCTGCCTTCCCTTGAGGACGTGTACGCCTCCAGGACCCTGAGGCGTGCAGGAAAGATTGTGGCTGACCCCTCCCACCCCGGGCTCAAGCTCTTTGAAACACTCCCTTCCAGCAGGAGGCTGCGGTCCATCAGGACCAAAACCTCACGCCACAAGAACAGTTTCTTCCTGTCTGCAACTGGCCTCATCAACAAGGCACTGCATACTGTGAACCTTTGCTCCTCAGTTAATATTTTGCACATTCTGCACAACATGTAAAGCTCTTCTTTTTCATATTACTGTACATTTTATTCTAATTTTATATTATTCTATTTAATTTCATATTCCTTCACATTTTTAATTGCTACTTTCTCTATTTTATATTTGTATTCTTGACTTGCTTTTTACAGTACATGCTTTTAGTGGCTTTATTTTATATATCTGTATATATTTATGCTTATTTATGCACCTACACACCAAAACAAATTCCTTGTATGTGAAAACCCACTTGGCAATAAATCCGATACTGTGGTAATTGTGCCCTATGTCACATTCAACTTTCAAGTGGCTAATGTTTACCAAAAGCTGCTGACTACAAAATGAGCCTTGCAGCATAACATAAGATAGATTTTAAGCCACATTTCCATGAAATGTGTAACTTAAAAGTTTTATATACGATATTTGCTGGGCACGTTGGCCACACCTCGCCCCTAAGCAGACACACGGTTATACCGCACTCCTCAAAGCCACCAGACTCAGGTAAAACACTTAAAACACACATAGTAAAACACACTTCATTCAAACTTGACAGAAGGGGGTAAACATTCAACTATAGTGAAAAATGTATGTGTATCACAAGGTTTTGCAGAGTGTTGTGGGGTTGACTGCTGACTGAAGGGGAAATGTACTTCATGAACATGAAATAACAGAAAGAACCAGAGTCTCTGGTGGCGAGTGCAATCAGCTCGGCTGAACTGAACACAAACACACAGATACACACACTCTCTGTGCCTGCCTTTGCTTTGTGCCTGCCGTTGCTCTAGCTATTTCTTCAACCTAAATCGATGTAACATAATTATTAGCTTGCTAGCTATCCTGCTAATGCTAGCTACCTAAAACATCATGTAAAATATGCTTCAGGTAGCTAAAGTTTGATGGTTTCAACTGAATGTGAATGCCCTCAGCTGAACTGCTCTTTATAAGTGTGGGGAGGGACTCACATGCACTAACATGCATGCGCGTCCGAAGTGGTGACCAAAACAAAGAACAGAGAAGCTCTGAGTACAACACACACAGAGGGAGTGTGATGTCATTCTCTGCTCAGGACACCATTACTCCACTATATCTTTACATAGCAAATAGTTGTTTGCTGCTACATTGATGTTCAGTATCTCATATATAGCACCATTAAGTTAGATGCAATGTTTATTAGCTAGTCACTAACTTTTTCTGTGTTGATGACAGCATCTGACATACTAAATGTGCTGGCCATAAAACAAAGCAATAAGCTAAAAGAGGATAAAAAACTCAGTAGGGTTGCTGAGTCAGGTGATAATTCTTTGTAATTTCAGAACTATGAGTGACCCCTTTTCCATTAATTTTACTCAATCAACATGTTAACCAAAAATATTGATTAAAGCAAAGTTGCTTTGAGGAACAAAATGTCCTGATGTGTCTGTGAAGATTCACATGGTGTATCCTGACAATAAGCCAGACTGAACTATACTTTGTGCAAAGCCACTTGTCAATCAAGGAATGCAGACTTGGTTGTTTACCTGGAACTCCGGGCTTAGTTTAATGAAAAGACTGGTCTTCTGGTCCCACATGAGCACAAGTCCCGGCTTGATCATCACCACCAGGTAAATACCCATCTTTTGTACCTGAGCAGGGAACACCTGGCTGCTGCCCTTTACCACCTGGAAGTTCTCATCTTTAAGTTGGAATTCATTATCCTGTGGGTATCAAAATTAAATAAACATGTACCAGTTAAGTGAGGTAGAACAAGCAATCACTTATATCTAATCTAATATATTATATCACTATAATCAGTAATTTCTAAAATTTCCCCCTCTAGTTTTCACCTGAAAAGGTACATGCTATTTTGTAAAAAACTTTGGTTCCCTTATAGCTGGAAATAAACTGCCTCCTTCCTCACAAAGGAACAAATACAAATTGACAGTGTCATTGAATGTGAATGTTCACACAGGTCCAGGATATATTTACTATATTGTGGACATCGGCATCATAGCATAACCATGGGATAAAATTCTATTATTATTGGTTTTAGATTGAACCTTATGCCTCCAATTATGGTAGCAAAAGTTAAGTTTCAGCTTAGTTTGACTCTATTTTGCTTGATGTCACTTGATAAATCATTTTAATATTGCTATCTTATCAAAGGCATTATAAGGCTTATCAATCATAAATTAATAATAGGTCCCAGCCTTAGTCATTTGAGCCATAATCCTAGCCTAACCTTACTGTGTTTGAGGCAGAACATGTTAACAGCATAAAGGCCAGTTCAGACCAAAGATTTGCGACGAGATGAGTTGAAACTTGCAACTACTTGCAACGTGTCGGTCTGCAATGTTCTGAAACCTGCCAGTTTACACCAAAGCGACTAGACGAGGCGGCGTATAGTTTCCATAGCAATAACTCTTTATACTTCCGTTGTAACTGACGGCTTTTCAGGCGGTTTTTGCAGCTGAATATAATTTGTAGTGTCCTAAAATATGAATGACGATAGTGATAGTGAGTTACTTGCTACAGTTGCATTTTTAGTATTGAAACGGCGAAAACATAAAAAAACGAGAGGGTCGAGAATTTGTAGTCGTCCATGGGTGCTTCAACGGAATACCCAGGGGGCTTATGCAATTTTATGCCGTGAACTTGAGACAGGAGATTTCCCCTCTTTTGTCAATTTCTCCCGTCTATTCCTGGAGCAGTTCCGTTGTTTAGAGGAGTTGGTGTCACCTCTAATCAGCAGAGAAAACACTATCGAGACAGCATTTCACCAGGGGAACGGCTGATGATAATGCTGTGCTTCTTGGCGACAGGTGAGCTACAGCCCATAGATAGAAGAAGTTACATGACTGATTGTTTTACAAAAGAAAAGAGGGCAGATTCAACAATTAAACAAAATTAAAATTATCCTCCTGACTCTGCCATAACAACTGTAGGCTACTCTATTTTTCTTGCTCTTGCTTTTCCATTAGTCATTTGGTACATTATTTAATTACTATATTAATAATCAGTGTAATAAAGAAAGTAGGCTATACTCTGCCATTTCAACCAGCTGACAGTTTGTAATGACCAGCTGACTTTGCTACGAGCTGATTGGCTGAAACAAGTGACGTGCCTTGCGTTCTAAAACCAACTCCTGGCGATTTGACAAGCTGAGTCACAGGTGACGCCATCAGCCAGCTTGAGTCGAGCTGAGACAGGCCAGTTCATGCAGCTGCAACATTTCCCTGCGATGTTCTAAAATGGTTTAATCTCATCGCAAATCTTTGGTTGGCCTTAAGTGTGTTGTGTTTACCCCCATGAAGATCTTGATGGTCTTGGAGCAGGTGGTTCCTGTGGTTCCACATGGAACATTCTCAGTGATAATTCTGAAGCTTCCATTGCTCTGACCACAGTAATCCTGAGTAAGGCACAGACAGAGTATGCAATTACTGGACACCATGGTTAAAGTTATAATCCTTATGTTTTTCTTTAAATCAAACCCTATTATTGATACAATTACTGGTCAGCATTTTTTTCTGCAACAGACATTCAATGTATTTACATTCAGCAAATAACTCTCTATATAGTACTTTTTATTGGTAGGGACAGAGTCCGTTGTTTCTGCGCTTGATTCAGATTGCCTACCTAAGCATGAGGGCCCATTAATGCATGTTACTAACTCGACTGCTTCCCTTTCCTGTAGTTGTGTGCTTTCTCTCCTCTCTCTCTCTCTTCTTCTGTTGCTTTCTGCAGGTATTTCTGCCTCCAGAGCTGTAGAGTCTGGATCTGTGGTTGCAGGCCACCTTCTGCCCCCATGTTCCTGCTCAACAGCCGCTGCTGCTATTATTGTTATTGGTCTTATTATTAGTATTACTATTATTATATTGCTATTTTTTTTTTTTTATTATTATCAGATGAGTGCCCATCCAGAGCCTGGTTCTGGTTCTGCTCAAGGTTTCTGCCTGTTAAAAGGGAGTTTTTCCTTGCCACTGTTACCTAGTGCCTTGCTCATGGTGGGAATTGTTGGGTAAATATAGAGTACAGTCTAGACTATGGAATATTATATCATTCTAAAAGGTGTACTTGAAAACAGGGGTTTGTATCTGTAACCGTAGTTTTGCAAACTTGCACAGTGACGTTTGTATCCGTAAGCTTAGTTTTGCAAACTTGTACAGTGATGTTTGTATCCGTAAGCTTAGTTTTGCAAACTTGTACAGTGACGTTTGTATCTGTAAGCTTAGTTTTACAAACTTGTACATTTTGTTTTCTGTCTGCAAACTCTGTTTTGCGAGTCTGCGCATTCAGACACAGGCTTGCAAACTCATTTTCACAGTTGCGGCGGCAAAAGTACAAGCTTACGGATTTTTGACACATTTACTGCGTGGTGTGTTTTGTAAACAGGGTTTCGCAAAAGAATCAGACTATCTGCAAGGGAGGGAGGGCGGGATCTCCAGCGTCTGACCAATCAGTGTCTTTCAAATTGCTAAGCACAACACAGTTGGCTAGTTAACACTGTCAGTCAACCATCATGCTCAGTCAACATAGAGCCGTGTAGAGATCCAACCGCTGAACAGTTACATTTTAAAAATGTATTCTCTGTAGCCCCTGATTTAAGCTACATTGACTTTTATTGAAGTTTTTCTTATGTTTTAATATTTTTCATTTACCTTTTCATATTCCATTTGATTATTTAATTTATTGTATTCTTTTTCACACATAAGAATCTTAATTTGTACAAAGATGTTCATTTCATGTCCACAAGCTGGTTGTCTGTATGTTTATAATGTTCAATAAAAAAAAAAAAGAGATCCAACCCTGAAAGATGGACTCCACCAGGCCTCTGTGACCACCAGTAAGTCAACAAAATACATCAACTTGTGTCAGAAAAGGTATAAAAAACAATGTTTAGAAATATAGTAATATTTTTAATAATGGGCCGTCCTAGTCAGGTAACCATAACATTTCAAATAACAAATAAATAAATAAAACTGAATTTCTTTTTCAACACAACAGTAAGAAAATTATAGTGAGTAGAAACACTACATACAGGGACTGGTTAAAGTTTACTTTATGCTAAAGCTAGTTAGCTGGCTGGCTAACGTTAGCTAGCTGACTAGACCCATTATTAAAAAACATTTCTAAACATTTTGGGGTTTTTACCTTTCCAAAAAAGTTAATGTTACATCTGTTTATGTATTTTGTTGACTTACTGGCGGTTGTGGAGGCCTGCCAGAGTCCATGTTTCAGTCATCGATAAACTGACTGAGCGCTCCCTCGATCAGTTTTTTTCTTTTGGGGGGTGGGTGGGGGGTGACTGACAGTGTTGACTAGCCAACTGTGTTGTGCGTAGCGATTCCAAAGACACTGATTGGTCAGAAGCTGGAGATCCCGTCCTCCCTTACGGATACAAACATAAATGTACAAGTTTGCAAAACTACGGTTACAGATACAAACCCCTGTTTTCAAGTACACCTTTTAGAATGATATAATATTCCATACTAGACCTGCTCTATATGAAAAGTGCCCTGAGATAACTTTGTTATGATTTGGCAATATATAAATAAAACTGAATTGAATTGAATTGTTGAGGGCATAACTACTCACGCCATGTGCAGCATGAAATCAGATAATGGTTGTTCATGGCATATAGAAGAAGGCAGATTATTGACCGACTTTTTATTAAAACAATGTGTTTGTTTGGCTGTACTGTAAATAGATTCATAAGTTGCTCTTCTGTTGTATTTCTGACAAAGTAGTTGCTCAATGACCATTTGCTATTGTATTAAACCGCATTTTCTGTTACCATGGTAGCCACTGGCGTGTTGCCAAATTGGCCAGGACTAACATATTAAAGATTACAACTTTAATCACTGTACATCTGTTCATCTACCACTTTACCTGTAGGAGTGTGTATTCACACTGCCCACTGAAGTCAAACCTCTTATCATCAAACGTGATATAGTGACCATCGCCATAGATCCCACAAACTGCATCACACACATTGGTGGTACATGTGAACTTCCTTCCACTGCAGAAGCTGGGGAGACACACACCAGACACAAACTTTCAACCTTGTAAACCTGCCTAGACAAACCATTTAATTGCAATTTGTATACCCATGTAAGGCATGTTTTTTAGGGGGTTTATTTATTAGAGAATCATCAACAAAATGATCTCTAATTATTATTATTACATTTTAATTTAGAATTCAAAAATCTGTGTGCAAATTGGAATACAACATGCTATCTCACTTCTCTCTCTGTTCACAGAAGTATATCTCCCCTCACCACCAGAGGATCCTGGTTACAGTGAACATTGTCCTTGAGATTCCATCCAAGCAGATCAAAGTTGCTTGTCAACTACATGTACAAAGAGCTGGTTTCTCACTATTTGAACACCTGATGTATCTAATATTCTTAAAGTTAAAATGCTGCCCAACTGATTATGGAGCCTACAGAGCTTTACCCTTATTAAACACTGATCAACAAATCCTTAGTGGCAATTTAGTGCAGAAATTGTTAAAATTATAAACCAGACCAGACAGGGTTTATTGCAAAGAGACAACTAGCAGAGAATGTAAAAAGCCCTTTGATAGGATATTCAGGCACCCTATCCAAAGAAAAAAACCCATCATCCTTTCTAATCCCTCTCTGCTGCTCTAATCTATGTATTGAACACCTAGCTACTACTATAAGAATCAAACAAATATAATAGGAATTAATACTGTTGCTCTCTATGCATACGATGTAGTGGTATACACTCAGAACTTAACCACACCATTAGCAGCTCTTATGGAAATCATACATAAATATAATATTGTCTCAGGATATAAAATAAACTTACAGAAATGTGAAATTATAAATATATAATAAACTTTTGAATTGTTTTTATATAGAATGGGAGAAAGAAAAGGTGAAAATGAGGCTTTTGAAGTTGCAACTAAACTAAAATAAAAATGTTTAGAACAAGGACAAGATGAAAATATAAGATAGGAAGAAGATCTAGAAATATGGAAACTGTGTTTAAGAATGATACATATTTACTTAAAATGTTAAGGATTTCTGCTTTGAAACTATGGTTACAGAAATCATGTCCATGTTTCCACAACTGGAGAGAAATAATATGGAAAAGTCAAACAGTGGCACAAATCACATTTAAGTTAAGAGGGAATTCAGAATTACACAAAAAAAGGTGAAGAATTGGTTTCATAATGAAAAAACACATTTGCCTGAACATGAGACATAACAGCCATATCTATTATATTACAAATTAAAGTCTGTGTAAAGCAAATTCAGAGATTTGTTTCTAAACACATTATACATGTTAGAAAATAATTGCTGAAAAGACTGTGAACTATGTATTAATGAATTGTGGAATTAGACTGTTAAACCGTTTTTCACCATTTTTGTGTTCAGGATATTTTGGCTGGGCCTGAAATCATGGCTCGATTACCCAGTGGAGCCATACTGAGCATTCTTCGGCTCAGTGTGTTTACTGTGCTACTGTTGGCTCAATGAACAAGAGTCTGTCGCTGAACAGTGGCTCTCACTCATTCTTCGGCTCAGTGTTACAATAAAGTTATCTACCAGCGCCTTCAGCGGACACGCCCCCAGCGTTTCAGAGCAGAGAATACTGCTTCATTTTTCACAATTTTGAAACCTAATTTTATATACTTGCCGATTTTTGAAACTTTGCACCCATAGTCAAACTGGTAAATATTTCGATTTGATGTCACAATTGGGTTTGGGTGTGGCACATCGGCTCTATAGCGCCCCCTAATTATTTTTAGCCTTCAAACGCATTTTTGACACCCTTGATATACTCGAAAGGTCATGAAATTTGACACACACCCTTCCTCGTGAACATTGCAAGAATATACAGGGATTGGGTTCATGTGTGTTTAGCGGGTTCCGTAGCACCCCCTGCTGCGTGGCAGGCCGTAGTTGGGATAAAGTTGTTCCGATATTCACCAAATTGCTCTCATCATTTTGGACATATTTCCCATTGGCTTTCATTAACTCCGCCCACCTGGGAGCCGGCCATTTTGAATTTTGTGTGTTTTTCCTGTATTTTTTGCAAACTTTTTCGAACTCCTCCTAGAGGGTTTATCGGATTCATTTCAAATTTAGTAGGTATAATCGTCAGACGAGTGTGAAGCTAAATTGTGAAGGAACTGTCAATATCTTGAACGATGATGTTATAGGTCATGAGACAAGATGCCATTTTAGAATTGAATTTTGTGTGTTTTTCCTGTATTTTTCCTGTACTTTTGTGAATTTCTCCTAGAGGATTCAACAGATTCACAATTAAACAGGAAGCCCTTTATGGGGGGCTTGGGATGCTTGAAAACTCACAAAACTTTGCACATGTGACAGAAGTGGTGAGAATTTACATCTGATATGGGTTTTGGACATGTTTGTGGCAAAGCACAAGCGCCCCCTACAAAATTTCAAAATCAAAGCCCCCACCTTTAAATTTGACGTAGATGTATGAAATTTGGGAGGCAGATGTATCATCCCAAGACTTTAAAAAATAGCCTCTTGGAGCCATACCCTAAACCCAACAGGAAGTCAGCCATTTTAAATTTTCTGCGCAATTTTAGGCCATTTTTTGTCAATTGCATGCTCTGTTCTTTAACGAACTCCTAGAGAATACATCAAATCGTCTTCAAATTGGGGCAGTGCAATCTAAAGACCTTCACAATGAAAAGTTGTTAAAAGTTTGATATTTCATTGAATGGTGTGCCGGTGGTGTGGCGTCGAATTTCCATGTTCCGCCATGAAACAGGAAGTTGTTGTAACTCAAATGTACATTGTCCAATCTGCCCTAAACTTAACATGTTTGATAATAGTCCTGGCCTGAAGACATGTACGTGCCAAAATTGAGTTATAGTCATAGCGCCACCTACTGGCACCAGGAAGTAAGCTTGTGTGACAAACATCATCCGATTTTCATGAAATTTATGTTGTGTGGTCCACACTTGACATACAGCAACTTAATGCGTGTTTAGAGTGTGCTCTCTAGAGCCACATAGGGGAAACAGGCATAAAATGTGCAAAACGTCATGTCAGCAGACGGTTGCGAAAATCCACAGCCACATCCATCGGTGTCCTGCCAGCACCACGATGTGCGGGAAGGTGCGAGGGCCTGTTCATCGCTGCTTGCAGCTTTAATTATTATTGCTTTACACAGACTTTAATGTGTATTGGACTTTTGGAATCACCAAAAGTTTATCTTTATATTTGTGTTTTCATAAAAGGCCATCTTTGTACTTGCTTGTATTGTTACAGATATTGTTTCTTCAGTCTCTTTATTTTTGCAAGTTAAAATGCAATCTGAAATCATTGTGTAGGGCAACCTCTGTGAGAGGAATATTTAGTAAGTGCATTTACATGCAAGTACATACTATACTGGGGTTTATGTAAAGCACTGTACAAACCAGGTGTTGCAGTCCACAGTCAGTGTCTGTCCAGGCTGGTAGACCTGTCCATTGTGCAGACATGGACAGCTGGTCTCATTGATACAGCCTCCTGCTCCATCTGACACCAGGCCATCAGGACACATGCAGCCTGATGTACAGCCTGTACTGATCTATATCCAACCAAAGTGGAGGGTGAAAAGAGGGTGTGAGCCAAACAGAGCCTGTGCTTGTATATTATATATATAATATAGTGTTTGAATCCTGTGAGTGTGTGAGTGCTATGCTGTACTTACACAAGCCATGTCCAGAGTGCTGCAGCTCTTCTGACACTCAGTCCCAGTAGTCCCAGGTTGAGCAGTGGAGCAATCGAAGTAAACCATGGGGGAAATGCATGATGGTGAGGCTGGGTAATAAATAACAAATTCATGATACAGAGTATTATGATCATGTCAAAATTCCACATGTCATATGCACAATTCAATCTATAATTCCCTGTAATTCAGCATGAACAATTTTCTCTCAGCTTGGATCTGGCAGAGAATTGAAAATGCTTGGCTTCTGCAGTAACTGACTGATTGTCAGTGGGACGTGTATTTTAAGGGGTTTAACAATTAATTATTATATCATTCACCAACTGAATTCAGCAGTCAAGCACAATAGTATTCAAACTGCTTATGGCTATTAGAATTACAGGCATTTGAGTATGCCCACATGTGGGAACCTACATTGTAGTCGTGTCCCTCCTGAGCAGCTGAGAGCTCCTTGTCTGCAGATACTGTGAGAACAGGTATGAGGGGACATTAGAAACAATTAACGTACAACCAACATTAATCAGCCAGCATGGATTGCCATTAAATCTTGTTTAGACATTCAAGGTGTATCCTAATGACTTTGGTGATTCCCATTTAGCGCCACCCACAGATTAATATTTTTGGTCCAAAGTAAAATGTCCAAACAATTATTATAAAATTTGGTGAAGACATTGGTGTTTCCCAGAGGATGAATTATAATCACTTTGGTGATCCTCTGATATTTCATCTAGTGCCATCATCAGGTCAAAGTTTCACTTTGTCCAATACTTTGGTTAACACTTTGTGTTTAGTACAAATTAGCAAATGTAAACTATGATGGTGACAGAAACATTATTCTATGAATCATCAGCATGTGCTGTCATTGTGAGCATCCTGTCATGTTAACATTAGCATCTCAAAATACTTACACAGAGTTGATAGCTGTAGAGGCTTGTTTCCATTATAATGGCTCATCCTGAAACAACTCCCTGTTGTCTACCTAGTACACTATGTACAGTCCCCCATTTTATTTGAGTGTCTGAATTTAAATTATAAAATGTATGCTCTGTAATGCCCTAAAATGGAACAAAAATGCCCTGTCCATAATCTCAGTTTACTGTGCACTATAAAGACAATTATAAACTGTTGTATGTTTATTACATGACCCCTTAACGCCAAATTCTTGACATCACTACACTCTGTATTTACCATGTGGTGCCATCTTTGCTGACAGCCTGTCCAGCAGGAATAATGGTGTCTTTATCATAACAGGGACAGCTTGCACTGGACACACACTGTCCCTCCTCGTTCATGTAGGTTCCCTCAGCACAGCCACAGCCATCCACTGTGGTGAAGCTGGCCTGGCAGGAGTAGTCAACCTGGCTGAGGGAACGGCAGGTACGACCGCAGCAGGTCATGTTGTAGTCATACACTGTTTGTTCTGGACATGATGTACTGAATTTGCCTAGTGGGAGAGATACGAGTTGAGTGGTAGCATGAGAGTGTATCTGCCAGATGAATCAGATTTTTCATGTAGGTAAATTGTTGTTGCAGTGAAGCATAGCATTAACACTTTGATGGTGTTTCTACCTGTTCCAAGCTAGATATGATTCAATGCAATACAAACAGTTTTGTATGTGCTGTGCTAGGTTTTTGTAACGTTTACCTCACTGAATCATTATTGTTTACTGCTACAATAAACAAACCAATAATTTCATAACATCTAATTAAATATGCTTCTCTTGATTAGTTTATGTTGCATGTGATTAGCTGTTTGTTACAAACCCAGCCTCTCTCTATTACCACAGTAAAACAAAATGGTCCTTGGTGTTTTTCTCACCACAGATGGTCGCCCTCCAGCCACTGATCTGGATTCCTACCGCTGAACAGGCAAAAACATATGAGGAGACGGCAGCACACATGCAGTCCTCACTTTTCTCACAGTTACAGCTGTCATACATGCAGTTCTGTAAGGTAACACATTAGGCATGGACACATTAACAAGGGTACAGTACTTTTGTTTATTTGTCATTATAGCTTTGCGTGTGCAGACTTACATCTTTGTATGTGCTGGGGCTAATGACAGAGTGGCAAGGAGCAAACACTCCCTTGGGATCTGTTAGTTTGGAGCACCAGTACTGGGCATAACTCTCTGAGACACAGAAACATACAGAAATGAAGTGGTTATAAAACATCATATGCCCTGAAAATGGCATGGTTAACTCTAAAATGTAGTATGGTATAGTATAGTTTGATTCATATGGTATGCTTTCATATGATATGACATGACAAACATTACATGACATGACAAGACAATGGAGGAGTCAAGCTGTACCCTGGCTGATGCCCTGGCTACAGGGGTGTCCAAAGCGTGTTGTGATGTCGGGGCAGCTGGCTCTGGTTTTCCATGTGTTTGCGAACGCTGCAGCAGTGCCCTCCACCAGCCCACTAATCACCCTGAAGTCATCACTCATTATGTTGTTGAAGTCCCCACACAAACCTGTTGGATGAGATGACACACATTTACACATTTAACAATGTGTGTTAAACACAAATCAAAACACTTTGTTTCTGAATATAACTGGTTGATTAATTTGTACATACTGGTAAACATGAGATTAAGCTACACATAAAAATGTGGAGGAGGCATTTTCCAGACACAATAAAGTGGGGGCATACCAGAGGTGGTTCCTTTGAGTGAAGAGTCAGCTGAGATGACGACCTGCATCACAGGGGAAAGTTGGACCATCACTTTTATGCCCATCTTGATGCTTATGAGGATGTAGAAGGATGATGGCCTGAAAGCACTCAGCTCCGCTGCAGCAGCCAAAAGACATTGAAAAACTCAATGTTGCAGCAATTTGGTCAGTCACAGAAATATACACACTACTGGGTCTCCTCCATTCCTTTTCAGTGCTGCATGATGTATAAGTACTGAGCTTGAAGTTTCTTTTCATGTTAGATTGTAGCCATTCTCATGTTCATCTTCTGACCTTTATATCGGTCTTATTTATGTGCACCTATGGCATCAATACAAATTCAAAACTCTTTAAACATGTTATATTTTTTATTCTGCACTTGAGTGAATAGATTATGACTGTAACTAATGACTCTGAACTGACTCTGAGGGTCTTTTTATGTCTTCTGTAATATCATTTGAAGTAACTCACGTGTAAACAGTGGAAGCTGAGAAGGAATCTGGTTCACATAGACCTGCCCGGATGCCTGAATATTAACAACCTGTCAGTTTGTGGAAAGACACATTTTAAATTATTATCAAACAGTAATCCAACAACATTTACAAATAATTGTTTAAACCTTAAACCTGCTTGGTGTACCATGTTGGTGAGGACTGCACAACTTGGATATAATCAGGTAAGCCATCAGTCACAAAACTCTATTACAACTCTCCTAACAGACTGTAATCAATACAAAATATAAAAGTATTCACAAGTTGCATTTGACATGGATCTGTTGCCCGATGTGTTTTCTGACAGAATAGTGATAGTATATCTCGATGTGTGCAAGTGTGTCTGTGCCTTCAGCTTACCACAGAATTGCTGTATAAGGCCAGAGTTACAGCTCTGAGGCAGGTCCTACTGTCAGCCAGACCACACTTGACCAGGTCCACCAACACAGTGTATAAGGAGCCATTACTTTGCTGCAACACACATTGGGACAAAATGAAATTTAATAATGACTGAAAGACTGAAAATTGGTGACAGTAAATAAATAAATTAGAGACATTACACTCATGTCACCAACCACAAAAACTGATCTGTTTTAAGACACAGCTCAAATATCTCTGTTCATTAAATACTAAATGGGTACATTATACGGCACATTCATTACATCATATCATGCAGCATGATAATATGTCTGTCATTCTCCATGCAGATGGTTTATCAATCCATGCTCCTAGTATTCAATGGTATAACTCTGGAGTCTATGTGGTGGTGCACTAGCAGTGTTGCAGATGATAATGTGTACTACCTTTGCCAGAACGTAGGAGCAGTCCCCATGGAAGGTGTAGACTTTTCCATCAAAGGTGTTGATGTGAGCTCCTCCCTCCACAGAGCAGGTTCCTGAACAGTTCTCCTCCGTACAGTTCCACCGACCACTGTAACAAACACTGTCAGCGCACACACACAAACACACACTCATCAGTTATCTATTTTTTTTTGCAGCAGTGTAATCAGTGTTTGCATTACACTGTCACTTTTTTTGGTAAAAAGTAATGCATTACTCTGTGTATCAGTAATAATACTGATCTGGTGAAAATTACATTATTACATTAATCTCAACATGATTATCCTACAATGCTTTGAATTAAACTTGTGCAAAATCTATCAAGGGAAATTATTCTGCCTTGGCTCATTGCAACATTCACTGTCAGAACATGTGTATGCAGGAGGGAAGAGGGTTAAACAGGCAGATTAGGCTGGATGTAGTGATAAACTGAGATGCTCTCATTAATTAGAATTTATGTCATATAACAAATATCAAAGTAAAATGAAGATACACTGCATCCAGATAAGTATCAAACTCAACTGGCAATCTGCCGCATGTTTGAAGCATGAAGCATGTTTCATGCAAACTTTAAACTAATGGCTGAGAAACCTTGGTGAAACTGTTTCAATCACTACTAAACAGGCTAACATCAGATTTTTAACTGTAACAACACATAGGGACTTATGTCTAAGGAAATACTACAATGTGCATGGACATGGATGTGCCTGCCGCCTGCAGCTCCTTAAAAAACAACCCCACCAAGACCCCATGAAAGACCCACCGCCCTCCTTGTTTCACCCTGAACACACATGAACATGAGGGAAAAAGCTGGTGGTTAAAATAGGAAAGCTAAAGATGAGTAAAGTTCCTTAGGCAAAATATATTGCCTGGGAGTGCCTTAATTTACCTTTACTAGTAGTTCTGGGGCAGGCTGGAGGAACTGACGACCAGAGGAGACAAGAATTCTGGAATCCTGGTATGCTGTTTAACTTATTTTAGTAGTGCTGGTCTTCAAGTGCTAATTCTTCAATAGTAGTTTCAGTCAGTGATTGAACATGACTTTATAAAGCCATTAATGTGTTTATTCCCTAATTACCTAATCAATTTGGGTGGTACAACAAAATGAGAGAGTTTTTCTTAAAGTAAACATTCACTGTACTTGTGTAAGTTGGTAAAATTGTGACTAATGATTTGAACAAACTCTAAATGTGAGCAGATTGTTATTATTTACTTAAGATGCATTTGTGTAGTGTAGTGTAAAAAGGGTCGTAGTCACATATTTCTTAAATGAATTACCACTTGTAGCCATCCCATAATTGTGTCCCTAAATGTATTCTTCTAGTCCTTTTAGTATGGCACACACAAAATAAAATCCAGATTTTGGAGATTATGATGAGTTTTTTCCCCACACATCATAAAAGATTAAATAAACTGGAAAGATGATCCCAAATAAATAACTGAGTGAACAACATGTTGAAGTAAAAAACTTCAACTGAGAATGCAGTTCAAAAATAATGCTACTTCATGTGTATCTTTACGCACAGCAGTTGCATTTATTTGTATTTGACACCTCAATAAAGGCACCCAAGTTCTCATCTTACCAGGCTCTACAGTTGTAAGAGTAGAACTCTCCTGACTTGTAGACTTTGTTGTTGTGCAGACATGGACACTGATCCACTGCAACACAGCCATTGTTACCTATGTCATCAAAGACTGTTCCTGAGGAGGGGAGGAGAGATAATAATTATTACTGTCATGTTTCATGTCCATGAGACATGAATGAGATTGGGTATGCTTTCATATAGCATATGTACTGTAATGTATATGTGTGTGGATACCAGCAGGGCAGCTGCAGCCATCATGGCAGTGGCTGTCACATGTCTGGCTCGAATGAGGGGTGGAGCAGCTGTCAGGACATGAACTGCTACACTCCAAAAACTCCATGTTGTATGGACATTTCTTGTCTGTGGAGACAAACTCTTAAATATCACTGTACCCTTCACAATCAAACAATTCTGCAAAACATGAGGCAAACAACACTGAAAATGATGTCTGTAATTCAGGGACAGAACATTCAAATGAACTGCACCCTTACAGCAAAAAGTTGCATTCCTCCATTGTTGGGGCTTGCCACCTGCATGGACACACTCTCTGGAGAACTCTGAGATGGTTTTGCAGAGGACGGAGTCAGTGTTGTTGCACATATCAGCCATACAGGCTTTACTGAAGGATTCCAGATCCAGAAGGTTTTGGCAACTGCTGAATGGATCACTGGAAAAGATCTGGTCACAGAATTGCTGAAAAAAACAAAACAAAAAAACCCCCAAGTCAATCAGTTATAAAAATCCAGTTTGGAGTCCTCACAATCTTTAGATATATAGATGATTTGTTTTGCTCTCATACTGTTTCTAATTTTGAGAATGCATACAAAACGCAGAGCAGACCAGTGCGAACTTAAGGCTGGTGATGAAGGCAAGATAGCCGAAAATGTTTGGTGAGCAGCGCATAGTGTGCTGCAGAAAAGTTTGCACGTGTGTTAATTCTGATGGACTTAAAATGATCATTAAGAGCGAATAGTCTTTTTACAACACTATGGCCTTTAGTTTCACAGTGGTGTAATGTAATGTCATTGCATTATGTTTTCACTCTGATGTTAATGGAATCTTCCTGTTATGCCAGTCCAGACTGCTGCACTGGGTGTGGTGATCTATTCCGCCTACAGTGTTTAGCTATGACTTTTGCATAATCAACTCTGACAGCCTACTGACACACAAATCTCTCTAGTTATTTGGAGAGCCTATGGATAGAATGTACAGACTGAGCTGACAAAATAATTAAAAGCCAGGAAGATACACTAGTATACAAATCAAACAGCTCCTGTGGCATTATACTGCAATATGTGAAAAACATAAACTCAGTGTTGAGTAGCTACAACAGGCTGACAAGGCCCGGGTCGGGCCAATAACAACTGTTTATTAATATGGGGTGGGTTTGATACATTGACTGTACAGAGGAGCATCACAGAGGCATTTTTGTAAACAACCAAGATGGCTGCCGCTGATGTGGAACGTTCTGAATCTGCTATCGAGTCAGTATAAATGAACTGGACGGTATATTTTATCTAAAAGAACAAACAACTGCACTTGTTGATAAGAAAGATGCGTTTGCCATACACATCTTTCTTATCTTATTTCTTATCAGGAGTTGCTCAGCGCGTTTCGCATTTGCGAATTGGTCTGGCGATGTCAGGCTACCTCTCTGCTACTGCCTCTGGACTTTCCAGTTCCAGCCAGACCACAGAGCTGGCCTTCCTTGCCAATATGATGCATCTCCTGCTGCCTTCATGATACAACATTATATATATATATAAATAAAAACCCAGCTTGTTATTAAAGAAGGACTGCACACTTAAACGTGTTTGTTGAGCTGTAAACTAAATGACATGACTGTACTGTGGTGAAACACATCAATGCTGCTGTTAATATTGACATTCTTACCAAATTTATAAAAAATTGGCATTTCATGGTTTGAAAATGGCTTAACACGTCATCTACTGTTTTAAATCAGCCCTGAACCTGCAAGGCCAATGCTGACATAGAGTCCACCGGTTGGGACCTGTCTACATCATAAAATGTATATTAAAAAAAGACTCCAGTGATAACTCAATTTACGGCCAAATCTAGCCCACAACAGGGTGCCAGTTGGCTCGCCAACCATTTTCTAATTCACAATTAAATAAAATTGATTCACACAGGGAATATTTTGTTTATACCAATTAGTAAATGTTCACTAATGTCCCTTGACTGTTAAAGTTGCATATTAGCCTATCAACGATCTGTGCAGTGCAAGTGGTGACACTTGACCTTTTAAATATTTTTTAAATATGCTGGAAAGGAGGGTTCTAGCTGAATTTCAGGGTGTAGTTACACTTTAAGAACACACACATATGAAATCTATTGAAGTGGATATTACTAGTATTAAACTTGCCACGTGTTATCCTGTGAGCTGCAAAGTGAGATTCATTTAGCAAGTATGTGAGCTTAACCCGAACCTGCTGAATACTGTTTCTGGTAACATATGGTAAATGGCTGCATTTATATAGATTATGTCTGATATTATTGAGTAATTATTTTTTGTTGTTGAATGACTCCATTTTGAATGATTCCAGTGCTCCAGACAGATTTTAAAAACATGTGTTGCTTTATATTGCTTATCTACCAAACATACTACAAATTAGTAATATATGGCTATGTGTTGTAAATTATATTGTGTTTAGATATACACCGATCAGCCATAATATTATGACCACCTGCCTAATATTGAGTAGCTCCCCCTTTTGCTGCCAAAACAGCCCTGACTCATCGAGGCATGGACTCCACTAGACCTCTGAAGGTGTGCTGTGGTATCTGGCACCAAGATGTTAGCAGCAGATCCTTTAAGTCCTGTAAGTTGCGAGGTGGGGCCTCCATGGATCGGACTTGTTTGTCCAGCACATCCCACAGATGCTCAAATGTGACACCTACCTGGCCATCCACATGATGTAAAAGAAAACGTGATTCATCAGACCAGGCCACCTTCTTCCATTGCTCCGTGGTCCAGTTCTGATGCTCATGTGCCCATTGTAGGCGCTTTCGGTGGTGGACAGGAGTCAGCATGGGTACCTTGACCGGTGTGGCTACGCAGCCCCATATGCAACAAACTGCGATGCACTGTGTGTTCTGACACCTTTCTATCAGAACCAGCATTAACTTTTTCAGCAATTTGAGCTACAGTAGCTCTTTTGTTGGATTGGACCACACGGGCCAGCCTTTGCTCCCCACATGCATCGGTGAGCCTTGGCCGCCCATGACCCTGTCGCCGGTTGACCAGTTTTCCTTCCTTGGACCACTTTTGGTAGGTACTGACCACTGCAGACCGGGAACACCCCACAAGAGCTGCAGTTTTGGAGATGCTCTGACCCAGTCGTCTAGCCATCACAATTTGGCCCTTGTCAAAGTCGCTCACATCCTTATGGTTGCCCATTTTTCCTGCTTCCAACACATCAACTTCGAGGACAAAATGTTCACTGTCATAATGTTATGGCTGATCGGTGTATACTGAGACACACAGCCTGTTAAGTACCTGCTTTTCAGTATTAGATCAAAATATAGTTATTAGATTTGTTATTAGTGTTGTACTGACCTACCTTGGGAAGTGTGTAATTTCTAATTAGCTTACTGTTCTATCTTATTAAAAAACAGTGTGGTCAGCAGAATTCATCACAGTTTAAATGTCCTCCAGCTGTAACAAGTTTGTATTATGGAAAAAATGTATCAAAATGTAGAATCTGCCGAACTTATAACAGCCAAATATCAAGTCTTTAAATATTGCCTAATATTGCATATAGTATAGAATATTAAAATGGTAGGCTACATTTTGCGTGGAGCATTTTGCGTGGAGCAAGTCCAGGTGGTTGGCACAAATAAGATAGTACAGATTATCTCATTCTTCACACACGTGACTTCATGAGACGTTTTGGGGTATGATAAAGAGTGAAGAGTTACCTTGTCGCCACAGCTCAGGACCGGGATGAGCTCAGGCTCCTCACAGCTTTCTGTCGGTGCGTTCACCTTGTAGGTATCAGCATAGTCTGTCACAGACAGCGGAGCTCCTATAGTACAGTCAATCACACAGCAATGGTCATTGTGATTATTAAGCCCAGTATCTTGCAGTTAAAGGTTCTATATATGGTTCTATATAGATATAGATGTCGCCAATAACACCAGCATCTCAGACCAAAACAAATGGGCCACACCTCCCCTCTAACCAGAAACAGCCGTTATATTGCTCTCTTCAAAGCCACCAGATTCCATTGACAAAAACACTAATTTTGCCTCACAGATCATTGTAAAACACACATCATTCAAACTCGACAGAAACAAAATAAAACTCACTAAAACCATCTATAAATAGTCTATACATAAATAGTAATAGTAAACATTCAACTATAGCAACTCATGTGCACTAACATGCGCGTATGGCCGGACTGGCTACCAATATATATATATATTTATATATACTGTATATAAATGTATGTAAATAAAAGTCAGCTTAAACAGGGGTTACAGAAAATAAATCTTTAAAATATAACATTGTGCGCTCACTTTTTTTGTTTGTCATATGTTTTAACGTATCTATGTACAAATTGAATTCAACCAAAAAAATATTGAAGCTAGGGAAGGACTCAAATCTTGCCTTATGTATGTGAAATTTGCCAAATAGGAGTATAAGATTTGTCATGTAACTCAAAGGCTCATTATCAGATTGGAATTTAGTAATAATGTCTTTAGGCGTAATTGTTAAAGAATGACCAGTTATAAACAAATTTCTCTATGTCCTTCCAAAACACAGACGCGAAGGGACAATGGCAAAATAAATGAATAACTGTTTCTGGCTCAGCATTACAAAAAGTGCATTTAATATCTATGTCAATAAATTTGGTAATTACTATATTACATGGATAAATGCTATGCAAGATCTTAAAATGAATTTCTCTGATCTTGTTCAAAACACAGAATTGAAAGGGGGACAACCATGCCTTACGCCAATTTATATGATCTAATTGTGAATTCCAAAAAGGTTTCCCTCTGGGTGAAATCTTATTACAGTTCTGAAATTCTTTCCTTATATGTTTGTTTGTATATTTTGTATCTGTAAATTTTATCCCACCAATTTTTAAACAAGGTACTTGAACATTTACATTTTGATAGCCTAAGTGACATTTCATTAACTCAGTTATACCTCTCTTATTACAGAAGCAAATTCTTTGTATTTGATTGGAAAAAGATTTAGCTCTTAGGAAGTTTTTATAACTATAGAGATTACCTTTATCGTCAAACAAAGCTGTAACAAAGATTATACTCCTTTCAATCCAGTTCTCTTTATACATACTGTTAACAGAAATATTACCGTTGTTCCAAATTATATCCTTGTGTGGTGAAAAGTTGTGAATGCAACACAATTTCCAAGACAGTAAAGCTTGCTGATAAAACTTTGAAACAATGTATTTACACCCCATTAGAAACTTTAAGCCACCTACATTTTTAAATATATTGTGTGGTATAAAATTCCATAATGATTCCGGGAATTCCAAACATTTTTTAAGCCATTTTATCTTAATGGTGCAATGTAAATGGACAAAATCTAAGATTTCTAAACCTCCTTCTGCTCTCTCTAGACCGAGTATTTCTTTTTTAAGGTGGTGGTGTCTATTTCTCCACACAAATTTGATAAATAAATTGTTAATTTCCTTACAGAACACATCATTAACAAAACACAGATTGAATCTACTGTATATTTCGGCTGAGATAACACAAAGTTGTAAACTCGTAAATTCCTGGAGGTACAGATGCACTATCATATATGTCTTTTGATGTTTTTTTTTACATCATCAAATCAAAGTAAAAATGAATCCACACTAACACCAGGCTGAAAGTGTTGCAAAAGGTGTAAATATAGACTTGGGTGAGGGCTTATGCATGCAATTATTTTGTGATTTATAAAACAATCAATAAATTAATTGAATACATATCATTTGTTCTAGGAGGCTGTGTACCAGTTTCTTTTCTGTGTTAAACGGAAACATGACTACAACCTACAATACATTATCCCTCCATAATACTGAAAAGGATCTTACCGTCTTTCATGAAATCATTGGATATGCCATCAAAGTTTCCACAGAGTCCACATGTCTGGTTCTGGTATTTGTTATCTATTTCAATCTGTGAACACACCCCAAACATACAGCTGTCATTGGCAAAGTCACAAGTTAGTGATTAATCACTTATGATTTAAAGCAGGTTTTTAAGATTTCAACACACTATTAATAAAAGTCTGACATATGTCAAGTCTTTCTATGTAATCCATTTGGGAATTTAGTCATATATCATAGTCATACTCAAATTCACATCACAACTTGTCTGCACTCTATCTGAGATCACTGGAATTTTAGGATCTAAACAAAGGCTCATGAGCCAGAAAGGGTTGGGAAGCTGGTCAAATTATGTGGAGAACCTCAGTGTGCAATGTGCTGTGTGTGAACTCTGAAATGAGTAAACTCTTGGCTTTAGGAGTATTTGGTTTGGGTAGTTATCGTAGGAGAGTAAAGCTTTTGTTTTCCAGCTGGTGCATGACCTGTTATTTAGACTTCAAATAAAGATAAGATATTTGTAAGGTCAAGTATCATCTGTAAGATCCAATATTGTGACTATTGCCCAATGCCATCCTTCCCAGTGTAAGATAAAGAAAAATGGCTCCCATTGAACCTTATTAAATATAATTCTGTTTACATATTTTTCTAATGATATCAGTCTCTAATGAGGAAATCCTTTAATCACATCCATCTTCTTGAAGTAATGCACTCAGCCACATGTTTACTTAAAGCAGCTACATCTGAATTGTGGTTTTCAGGCTTGGCTTATTCATATTGTTTGCTTATCTCTCAAGCACATATCCTACAAACTCATCCAATGACTCACTGCTGCTATGCAGTGAGCCTTGATAAATATTTGTCAGGCTTCTCCCTTATTTTTTTAGCCTAGTATGTCTGCCTCAAAACAGATCTCAGTGAGATTTGAAGTTAGCCAGGGGTCAAGGAAGAGCTGATTTTGGTGTGGATAGTGTCATTGTCATTTAGTAGTTAATGTTTTCACTCAAAACTGTGCCATGCAGAAACATTTATTTGAACACTGGAATTTGAGCTTACTTTAAATAAATTACCATAATAAATTGCCAAAATTTAGATGAAATGCACTACAGCAACATGATACATTTGAATGCCCATAGCTCAGTAGTCACAGCTCTCATATTTCATCCATCAGACATAGAGTGTATTACAGTACAACAGTAGTGATAACTACAGAAGGTTCTAATGTATTGATGGAAAGCAAATGTATTAATTGAATTGCTCTTAGTGAAAAGGAATATTTGAATGTATTGAACCAGGAGTTGATACCACCACCCTGAAAAGAGCAGGGTGGTGCTCCAACTCTTTATTTAAAGGGTGGTAGGTGTCAGTGGCAATTATGTTTGACTTTTGTCAGACTCTTCTATTAAAAATCTCTGAAAGTGGACTGCTGCTCACTTCTTATTGCCTAACTTAATCAATTTACTCAGTTGGTTTGGGAACAACTACAAGGTTACTAAATTGATGAGCTGATAGGACTAAACTACACTGGCTGTCCTCATCGGGCTTATCAAACATGTCATCCAAGTGCAACACTATGGCTCTTGTATATAGTTTTAATAGCTTTTGGACAACAATGGAGTTTTGTGGCAAAGTGGCATCAGCTATATCAGACTGTGACGACATAGACAATACATGGTAGAAAGATAAGTTCATTGTTGGTTTTGGTCTTTTCATGGGATTTGTTGGTAATAATAATACGATAAGATAACATCAGCCAAATCCTTTCAACAATTAAAACAGCTTAAGCATGTTTCTTTGTATGCATATGCATACATACCAAATATTTGCAAGAACGTATGCAGTCTGTCAGTTCCTGTTGAGTTGTTTACAGCAGGCTTACAGTGTATAATTTTGTCAGTGTGTTTAAAACTCCATAACACACCTAAACACAAAACTGAGGACAGATGTGTATGCATATGTGAGGGTGTGTTTCATACATCCAGGGAGTCATCCAGGTTCCAGATAGCTCTAATCCCCAGCTTAGCTTCAACAGTGATACTAGATGTGGTCCCCTTGACAGTCACCCCAAATGTGACAAGTGGCAGAGACACCCTGCAGTAAATACAAAGAGTTAGTATGAAAATGAGACAGAAAGCAGCAGCTGACACAGGAAGTCATATTCTAATGAGATACAAATTAATAACTGTGTCTTCTGTGAATGAGTGTGAAAAATTATAAAATAACAGAAAGTCATAAGGATCATATGTGAGGAATTTAGCTTCACATAGAAAGTGGGAAGAAAGCAGCTGTTGGAATTGGTGAAACACTGCAGTCACGTTAAACAGTCTCCAGTCTTCTGAGAGTGGTATAGGAGGTCAGACAAAAATGTATAAAATCTAGATAACACTATCTTACTGCCATTTGCTGTTGCAGGTAGCATAGAGTTGATTTATCTGGAAATGACTGACTTCAAAGATTTAATGACAGTAAATCAGTAAATGTAAAACAAACAAACAAAAAAAAAAAAGAGCTAAAATAGGTTAAAAAGCTCAGCAGAGCTGCAGAGGTGGGTGTTTTTGACTTCAGCACTAGGAGTGACCCCTATTACACTGGGTGATTTAATTCAATGTTAATATAACACATATTGATTAATTCAGGTTTAAATTATTAACAATAAACAAAGAGCAGCTGAGAGGTTCTAAGCAGTTTGTTTATAGAAAGCCTTTGCTGCTTATGATAACTTTTGACCATTCTCCAATGCGTGACTATGCTTTCCTACCATCCAGGCAGTCTTTGTTTACACTTCTCTTTACCACAGTGTGAAAATCAACTTGATTTCAAACTTGTTTGAGTAGCTAATCTGCCATTATGTCTTTTTTTGATGCTGCCACTGGGAGGCACGAAAATTGTACATTAAAAATTAAATGTTAAGACATCCAAGTGATATTTAGAGATCCTACTCTTGAAGTGAAGAAGCATATTGACAGGATGAGTCATACATTGAAATGTAACTCTGACTGCTTAAATATATATATACTTTAATATATACAGGCAGGCAGTCCTGAACCCAGTTACAGATAGATAGCAATTTAAACATACAAGCTGAAGTGTCCCAGCCAAATCATGAATGTCTTCTACTGTGTATAATCCCTCAGATAGATAGATAGATAGATAGATAGATAGATAGATAGATAGATAGATAGATAGATAGATAGATAGATAGATAGTTTAATTTTGTATTCAGATGTTAATTTGGTATTGAAGATTATCCGAGTGCTGCTCCTCCACCATCAAATAGCTTTGTTGAGTCTCATTTAAGGCCATCAAGGGAAGTTTCTTAGATTTCCATCTATTCTCCTATGATGTTAAAAAATAGAGTAAGCAACTACTAATGCCAGCATTAATTTGACATTCAAAGATCTGCACCTTTTAGACATGAGACACTTTGACATCTGTATTCTTTTACATTTTAAAACACAATAAAGGACAGTCTAAGATAGCTGATACAGAGTAGAACACAAAAGGTGCCACACCTCATTCAGTTGGGGTAGTTTCAGTATCGCAGCTACTAAGAGTCATTGTAAAATCAATCCTCAGGAATGTTTGCCACAGTTTTAAAATTGTGAACAATTAGAAAATATCTAGAATTGCTGACATGCTGGTCCTCAAGCCATCCACTGTCCAACAAAATAGAGAAAAGATTTTTGGGAGATCCATGTTTTCTCACTGTGGCTTCTGTACACACGTGCCTGGTAAAATTGATGAGGAAATGTCCCAGTCTTTTCAAATTGTGGTAATAAATTTGCAAGTTGTCATCTAATTCTAATCTAACCAAATAAAGGCCTAAAAGATTGAGGCTTTGCATCTTATTGCATTTAAAGTGAACCTTTCTGTCTGAGGCAACATTCTTTATTTTCAAAACAAGTTATCTTCTGTTGTAGCAAAGATCAAAGTCAAAGCCATGTTAGGCAGAGAGAAAGTCTGCATCAGAGAAAAACATCTTTCAAAGAGAGATGAAAGAGAGTTGAAACAATTGCAGAAAGTCATCTTTAACTGAGAATGCTGCAACATATAGGCCATCTCTTGTTCTGACCAGAGTGAACAAATACTCTTTTTCAGTGCTTCACAACCTTTTTTGCTTGACATACCCCCACAGCCCTATTACCAGGAGGCAGAGTTGCAGTCCTACACGCTTTGCGCTTCCATTAGAGCAGTTACCCACCCTAAACTCCACAGAGAGGGTGTCTGCCCCCCAACCACTTAAATTATTTAAATCAAAAGTAAACAGAAGAGGAGTCACACATAAAAACCTAATAAAAAGTAAGACCACCACTGCAATAGTACAACAAAATAGGAGAATTAAATGTGGACTCTTTTTTATCATCTAAAGCTGTTCTAGTAAACGATCTAATATCTAATATCTAATATCCCATATACCATTATTTAATAACTTTTGAATTCCTATTACTGGACTACACTCCATTAGGCAAACATTCCCACACTAGATGTCTATCTGATGGTGCCGTAGCTAAATTAAAGGAAGTGATTCCATCGGCATTTAATTCAGTTCCATGTCTCAATATAACAGATGACTCCTGTGCTAACTTTAGTCCCTCCCAAATTGATCATCTTGTTGATAGTGCTGCAGGCTCACTGCGAATAACACTCGACTCTATCGCCCCTCTAAAAAAGAAGATAATAAAACAGAGGAGGTTAGCTCCATGGTATAACCAGCAAAGCCGCACATTAAAGCAAACATCGCGAAAACTTGAAAGGAAAGGGCGTTCCACCAATCTGGAAGAATCACGTTTAGCCTGGCAAGATAGTCTTAAAATGTATAGGAAGGCCCTCCGTAATGCTAGAGCAGCCTACTACTCATCATTAATAGAGGAAAATAAGAACAACCCCAGGTTTCTGTTCAGCACTGTAGCCAGGCTGACAGAGAGTCATTCCTATAGATCTCAGTAGTAATGACTTCATGAGCTTCTTTAATGATAAAATTCTATTAGAGACAAAATTCAGCACCTCCTGCCCTCAGCTGGTACTGACTTATCTTCAAACACAGGAACCTTAGAAACAACTGTAAAACCTGATGTACATTTAGACTGCTTCTCTCCCATCAACCTTAATCAACTAAAATCAATGATTTCTTCATCTAAGCCATCATTGTGTCTCTTAGACCCCATCCTAACTAGGCTGCTTAAAGAAGTTTTACCCTTAGTTAGCAATTCTGATGATCAATCTGTCCTTATTAAAAGGCTATGTGCCACAGTCCTTTAAAGTAGCTGTAATTTAACCTCTTCTTAAAAAGCCCACTCTTGATCCAGGGGTTTTGTCAAATTATAGACCTATATCTAACCCTCCTTTTCTCTCTAAGATCCTTGAGAAAGCAGTTGCCAATCAGTTGTGTGACTTTCTACACAACAATAAGCTATTTGAGGATTTTCAGTCAGGATTTAGAGTGCATCACAGCACAGAGACAGCACTGGTGAAAGTTACAAATGACCTTCTAATTGCATCCGACAAAGGACTTGTCTCTGTACTTGTCTTGTTAGATCTTAGTGCCGCATCCGATACCATTGACCATCACATTCTATTACAGAGACTAGAACATTTAATTGGCATTAAAGGCACCGCACTAAGCTGGTTTAAATCCTATTTATCAGATCAATATCAGTTTGTACATGTTAAAAATGAATCCTCCATGCACACCAAAGTTAGTCACGGAGTTCCACAAGGTTCTGTGCTTGGACCAATTCTATTCACCTTGTATATGCTTTCTTTAGGAAATATTATTAGGAAGCAGCCAATTATATTTATCAATCAAGCCAGATGGAACCAATCAATTAGCTAAACTTCAAGCATGCCTTAAGGACAATAAAACTTGGATGACCTGCAATTTTCTGATGTTAAACTCAGACAAAACCGAAGTTATTGTACTTGGCCCCGAACACCTTCAAAACACATTATCTAAAGATATAGTTTCTCTAGATGGCATTGCCCTGGCCTCCAGCGACACCGTAAGGAATCTTGGAGTTATCTTTGATCAGGATATGTCCTTTAACTCCCACATAAAACAAACTTCAAGGACTGCCTTTTTCACTTACGTAACATTGCAAAAATCAGGCACATCCTGTCTCAAACAGATGCAGAAAAGGCAGACTGTGAAATGTGGTTGAAAACTCCAGAAAAAGCTAGTATGTAGAGCTTGAGGTAATTTTATTTATTTATTTTTGTCAAACTACTGTTTTCAAGGTATAGAACAAACTTTCAGCTCTACTCCTCTTGCAATAGCACTTAATATTTGATTAGAACAAAATTCCCAACATCTAAAACAGAGTCCCAGACTGTACCAGAGAACATATGAGGTATAGTGTCTCAGGGATACATATAGTTGACTGATCTGGACTGAACTTACGTCTGGCCATTGACAATCACTGAGCTGCTGGAGAGTTCCACCACAGAACCTTCCAGCTTCATGATGATGTTGCTAATGGTGGGGACGTTGTTGACTGTCTTGCGTCTCATCTGGATGTTGAAATTTTCATAGCTGTTCTTACACTGCGAGGCCAGGACATGGTTACAAGTGGAGGATAGCTGGAAGAAATCTCCATCAAAGGTCTTCCAGTGATAGTGTCCCCAAGTTGTGCACACTCGGCCAATGTGAGATGCATTAGCTGTAACAATATTAACATATTAAAACATCTTTTCTAAGTGACATGAAGAGTTGAGCAAAAAGCAATTTGGGCATTTGCAGTTACCTGAATTCAGGCTCATTGTGTTTAGAGAAGGAACGATGGTTACTGCAGTAAGGAGAAGAATAATCATTTTTTAATTTCAAAAAACTTTCCCCACAGTATGTACAGTATGTATCAGATATTCTCAGCTTGTTCCGACACTTCACTGAAGCTATATGATGCTTACACTGAGTGAAATAATCAAACCCAAGATGCCATAGACTATTCAATCAAATGGAACTATTGCAGATATCTTAATCTTATACATAAAACTCAAAACTCATTCATATTCAGTATCTTTGGAAATGTCTTCTGTAGGTTTGACCACTACTTAGCAAATTACATGAGTTTGTATGGATTGTAACGGTAACAGATGATTGGTGATCAGCTGTAGTTTTTAAGCTTTGAATTAAAGTTTAGAAGTCAAAGTAGTTAAATTATATAAAACAATATTTTGAGAGTTTCATATGCTATTTTACAGACAAATACAAAGGAAATGTAGAAGTTATCAAAACAAAATAGAAGACATCTAAATTCAAATTAATTGAGCATGTGTTTTTCCTTCACCATACACTAAAATGAACCTCTGTTAAAAGAGTGTGAAGCTGTTAACAGTTTTCAGGACATCACTCACCAGTCTGAGTGACCGAGCCAACCAGCAGCGTCAGGTAGATGAGCCATAATGTGGATTGGAAACCTGTGGTCCCCATGTTGGTCCTGAGGATTGACCCACTATGAGAGGACTCACCTGGAGGATGAATCCCTTTATAAGCTGCCAGACCTGGCAGTCAAGGTGGAGTTACACCAGTTCCTTCAGGTAAGAGAGAGAGAGAGAGAGAGAGCAAGAGGGCGGCTCCACTACTTATCCCTCCTTCACTGTAAATATCTTCAGTGTGGTTGGCCTGTGACATTTCCATGTTAAAAAAATACCTGACACTGCGCACAATGTTACTATTTGTTTGCTCAGCAAACATGTCATCACATCCATCACTGCATGGAGCAGCTTGTTCGCCCAACAGGCCTCTGATAAACTACAGAACCGAGAGGACAGACAAAAATCCCTAACCTTAAGCAAGTGTTTTAGTATCTTAAACTGAATAGCACCGTGGACACAGGATGTGAACCATGTCTGTATGTGCTTTGTCCCTAACTATAACCATACTTAGTTTGCCATGCATAGACATTGTAGAAAGCGGGAATTGAAAAATGTTAACAGTGGATGTCATTGAATGTAACCCACGGTTTTCCAGGATCATTCAATATTGTCATTTTTGTCTGGCAATAGGGTTGTGGCCACCTCCATAAAACATGTGTGCAGTATAAGGATGCCACACCACTTGAATATGAAGAAGTGTTGAAAATGAGTATAATCTGGGCAGCAATTACGTTTTCTTCAAAGCATAGAGAGTAGTAAAGAACTTCTTTTAGACCTGGCATGGACTGCACCAAATGTCACTGGGATTGTCTAATCATTCCACAAACAAAAAATATATATAATGTCATCAGAATAATCTTAAAGATGCTACAATGTATATATATCTGTTTAAAACAGTCATGCAAAAACTAAATATATTAGTAGAAGAAGATACACACTGTGACAGTTGGGTTTTATGTAATTATTCAATATTTTGGAAACACGCTTATTTGCTTGAGTTAGATGAGGAGATTGATACGACTCTCGTACAGTAAATAGGTTACTGGAGCCAACAGCCACTTAGTTTAGCTTAGCACAAACACTGGAGACAGGGGGAAACAGCTAGCATGGATCTGTCCAAAGGTAAGAAATCTACCGATTAAGGGTATTTTCATTTCATCCAAAAAGACCAAAACCTGAAGTACTTTCACAGTTAAGTCTAATTGAGTCATGTGAAAGACTTAACATTGTTATGCAAATAAAGCTCAAAACAGTGGTAATTTGTTTTCCACCAAAATGTCTTGCAATACAATATCCACTTGCAGTGACTACAGCATTATTAACCTTTTTTGTGGTTATGTTCAGGCACTTGCAGCACTTTCTCAATGTTCAATTTTACTATAAATAATATTTATAATAATAATATAATATTTATAATATTATGAATAATATTAAATAATAAAAATAATAATATAATGCCATAATTGACCTCCTCAGCAGCAGGAAAAACCCAGACCTTCAGTAAACCCTCAAAAAAACCATAACTGCAGTAAATAGCACCCACCATACACAACAAATCCTCGTAGCTAAATGAGAAAATAGGTTCTTTTTTTCCGATCTTTTTCCTCTATGGTTAAGGTTAGGTTAGGTTTAGGAAAATAAAACTACTTTGTTTACTTTTGGGAAAGGTCATAGTCATGGTTGTTAGTGCTATCAGTGGATGAAAGTGTGGAAATATAAGTGACTAAACAGAAAAATCACTTTCAGCTTCAATGTAATATGGTAAAGAAATAAACAATCTTTATCTTTCACAATATACATCTAACTCAAGGCCCATGTCATTGCAAGTCACTTTTCTGCCACAACCAACAGATAAAGGCTTTAGAATCCACTCAGTTGGTTGGTTCATTCAAAGACTTTTACATTGTTGGTATTTTCCTTATTTGACCAAGATTTCTGCAACTTCACATCTTGACAGATGTGTGATAAGAGGAATAGTCGTTATCCAAATACCTGTATAATTATTAATTATTTGATGTATTCTGTTGTGAACCAGCTGTGTGGCTACAGATCCTTTCTTTTGTATCGTAGTCATTCATTTGTATGTTTCATTGTGGGACAATAATGTCCATCAAAATCACACTGAAAAACTGAGCAAATGTAGTGTGCATGGATTTGATAGTATACTATGCTATGCCACGGAATTAGTAGACATCATGCAGTGGGAAGAAAGAGATGGAGTCTTCATATGTTTTCTTAAGGAATATTGCCAGCCAATGGAATTAGAGACTGATGAATAATGCTGTTAATGAATGAATAATTTCCTCAGAGGTGTTTGTGAAGCTCTGGAAACAAATCTCACTTTCTCTTGTGAGCTCAATACTTTGAATAGAAGTGATACTAAATGGTAATGTTGCATTAGTGATGCATTGTACTATACATATTACATGATTTATTTCTCTGTTTCCTCCATTAAGGTCCATAAAGATTGTGTTTTTGGTCCTGTTTGTTTGTTTGACATCTCAAAAACTCAAAAACAGATTTCAGAGCCACAGGCCAGGCCTGTCTTGGCTATGAGCCAAGGAAAAACCCATCTATAAAGCTCTTGATTTTTTTTCTCATAACACCTTAACTGTGAGGTGTAGGAGGACATTTCTGCTTTCTCTGATTTCACTTGTACAGCAATTCAAATGGCCATAAGCCAGTGGTCATAAGTTTGACTCACTTGACATTTTGGCCAGATCATCCCTGTAGTAACATCTGTAGTAACCAGTCTCAAATTGTCAGAGTTGATAACCATCAGTCCACTGCTCTCAGCTCTTCCACTGGTGTCCCACAAGGGTCCATATTGGGCCCACTTTTATTTAGCTTATATTTTAATGATCTGCCATCCGTATGGCCCAAGATGCAGACTCAAATGTACACTGATGACACTGTAATATATGTACACAGCAATACAAAAAGCCAAGTTGCTTTCATCCTAATCAACGCAATAACTCATGTTATCGAATGGTTAAACCACTCCTGTCTGCAACTAAATGTGTTGAAAACGACTAGCATGTATTTCACAAAGAAACTATTGAGCCACACATACTTGTACATGTACAAAGATTAGAAACTGTCAAAGAATTCAAGTATCTTGGGGTTGTGTTAGACTCAAATCTCTCATTCAAAACTCAGGCTAGGAAGGTCTGACCTAACAAATTTTAGATTCATAAGCGATTGCATTTCAACCAAGGCTGCTAGAATGTACATGTATACTATGATCATATTGCACCTAACCTACTGTTTAACTAGCTGGCCACAGGCAAGTAGTTCAACACTGAGCCCACTAGAATCACTGTATAAACAAACCATGAAAATCCTTGATAAGAAACCTAATAGTTTTCACCACTGTCATATACTGGAAACATATAACCTTCTGAACCTGATCAAGCATGCAAATATAGGTCTCATCTATAATATTATTCACTCAGTTGCTTTGTTAGGCTTCAAATAAATATAAATCAGATTACAAGAGGAGTCACAAAACGGAACTGCATTATCTCACTATAAAAATCCACTTTCAGTCAGTCTAACTTTTCAATTAAAGCAGCACGTGAATGGAATTCTGTACCAGTCCACATCAGGGAACTCACCACTTACAGGTCCTTTTCTAGACAGTTAAGGACATGGCTTATAAGCCAACAAATCTGTAAGCACTAGTTTGGATTCCTTCATCACTTGGCAAATGTCTGTCAATATACAGCTTGTATATACAGCTTGTATGCTGCTAAACTGCCCTGTTGCTTGACCTACCTTAGTGCTATTGTTGTCCTGTTGCTCATACCCATCTTTGCTTATGTCTGTCTTTTGCTCTTTTCTATCTTTGCTTATGTCTATGTATTTTACAACGCTGTTCTGTATTTCTGTAATGCTTATGTCTGTTTTAGCAAAGCTGTTCTGTAATTTACTTAATTTACTATTTTACTGAGGCCTGTACTACGAAGCAAGCTCAACATACCCCGGATATCTTTTCGTTATCTGGCTTCACTAAGCCTAACAACTGTGATCACACTAAGCGGTCACAAGATGCTGGTTATCAGCTCAGTAAATCGACCCAGGGTTTCCCAATCTAACCATGAGCACGTTCACATAAAAGGGGCAGTGTTTGCAACATATGACCAATCTCAAACAAGACAAGTGTACTGGCAGCAGAATGGCGTACTTTACAAACGAAGAGCAAACTGTAATATTAGAGAAATACATAATCCAAGCTAAAAGCAACACAGCTGCAGCTGCCAAATGCAGGAAAGACAACTGGCAAAAAAACCCTGACTGTGTGAATGCGTAACGTTAAATTAACAGGCTTATGATATCACTGCCCAGTCATTAGGGCATGAGTAGATCTGACTATAGCCTACTTACATTTGTGTATTTCATTAAATTAATGTGTTGCTTAGATGTATTCTTATGGCGTGTATATTACAATTTTAGCCTTATTCTTTCCCGCGGTGAAAAGCAAATAAAAAATAAATATAAAAACATAATTCAAAGCTTACTTTCATATCTTATAAGTACAACAAGTACAACTTTAGTGCTTCAGTCAGTCTCTGTTGTAGGATGATATCAAGAAACAAAAGCACAATGAAAAGGCTTTGACACTGCTTGCAAGAAGGTGACACAGTCGGTCCCTCCGATGAGAATATATCTCTCATGTAAAAAGAGTTCCTCTCACAATCCGCGCACCGAGCTCCACGGGATCTTTGATTGGTGATGCCATTTTCCAAGAGGATTGATTGGTCAGTAGGCAGTACTTTTGTACGAGTTGATCTGTTATCTCGAACATAACCTGGTCCAGAGCAGGTTAGACCTGCAGCATAAGTTACCATGGTGATTTACCCCAGTAAGAAGTAGTACTGAAAACCCTAACCCCTTAAACCTTAAGTTACCTCGCTAACCCCAAATCCTGCTTCGTAGTACAGGCCTCTGTTGCACATGTCTGTCCTTACTTGTGTTTGTTTGTTGTTGTGTTTGTTTTTGCTTTGTTGAACCGTAATTTGCTCTGCTTTTACTGCTGCCCATGTCTGTTCTGCTTATATCTGTCCGTGTTCTGCTTTTACTGTAATTGACATGCCTTACATCATCATTATTGTTTTAAACTTGTTTCTTGATTTTAGATTAACTTTAGGCTGCCAACTTCATACCTGGCCAAGGACTATGGATTAAAACTAGACTCCTGGCTAATTCTGGCATATTTATAGTAATGTTTATTATATGCACTGTCCCTTAGAAATAAACTCAATAATAGGAAGAGGAAGAGAGGAAGAGAGGAAGAACATGGTGTGGAACATTAGGAAGGGCCTACTCACCTTGTCAGCAGGAGAGCTCTTCCAGATCGCCAAGGGCATGGGTCCAGTGTCAGACCGGGACTGGTCTGAGCTCAAGGGGGGAGACCATGAGGGCTGCTTTGACTACATCAGTTTATTCATGTACAGTAAGCACTTGAGTCAAAGGACAGTGGGATGGTTGAATTGTTCATTTTAAAGAATGCTATTGATGCTGTTAAGAACCAAGATGTACTGCTTTTGCCAGATTTAGAACCACACACGATACAGTCAACCACACAAACAGTACGTACTGCTCACACTACATATGGAAATGCTATTAGGTCACATCAAACTGTCCCTGAGACCACCACTGTCATGGTTGAGGCTGCTCTCCTCTCCTTCCCTTGTGTTTCCCTGTTTTCCCTGCCCCTTGTGTTTCTGTCTGTCTCTTGGTGGTTGTGTGTGTTCGTGGCTGGGAGTGGTGGTGGCTTCCCGCTTCTCACCTGAGCAGCTGTGACAGATCTACTAATCACCTCTCCAGCCTTCATATACTGTACTGGGTCCTGCTCTTCACTCATCGCCAGATTGTTCCGTCTACCAGTGTGGTAACTATGGCTCTAGCTTTCTCCTTGCGATTTTCCTCGTTTGCCTGACTAACCATTGTTTCCCTGTGCCACAGACCTTCTTGTGCCTGGTCTCCAGCCCTCTCGACTAATCACCTGCCTGCCCTGTCTGCTCGACTGCCACCCACCTGCCCAGCCTGCTCGGGCCTCCCGTCCACTGTTCAAGTCTGCTCCCTTGCCTGCCTGGCTCTTTACGCTGTCTCGCCTCCGCCCAGCCTGGGTTCTGGTTTGGATTCACCTCTCGTCCAGGATCACCCCTGATCCTCTCCCCTTCCCAGCTTCCCTTACTACAAATAAACTTGTTTGTGAACTGTTGCTGCCGAGTCTGTCGTTCTGCTTATTGGGGTCCTACCTAGCCTCCATAACAACCACAGGCGATACCACCAATTGAATGTCCAGACAAAGTATTATGGTACCTGCAAGACAGTCACCAGAATACTCCCCTACCAGCACAGGTATGATCTCCTTAAGAGATCTTTCCTACCTCCAGAGGAGGAAGTTTAAAGTGCAAGGGGGTCAGACTGGTGACCATTCATCAGACGTAAGTTATAATAATGTCTGTAAGCAAATGGAGGAAGGGATTAGCTTTCATGACACAGAGATAGTTCATGGTGTGCTCCAAATAATAAAACCTGGAACCTTTAAAGATATGCTAATAAATAAGGACAACCTTATCATGGTGGAACTCAAGGGGTTCCTCCAGGCCCACCTAAGGGAGAAAAACAGCCCAAAGTTATTAATTAAGTAACTTTATAATTAAGTAGTTTGCAGCCAAGGTAGATGAGCTCACACGCATGGTTGAGACAATGAAACAACAAAGTCAGCCATGACCATCAGACCTGGTGAATCAACATTCTCAAAATAAGATGAGAATCTAGAAAGAGAAGTCTTACGGTTGTACAAAATGTGTCGTACAAGACCGGCCAGATTGTAGCCATTGTTTCTTTTGTGGGTAGGAAGGTCACAGAGCCGTGGGCTGTTTAAACAGACAAAAGAGCCAGGGAAACCGGTCGCAGCAATGGGGCACCCAGTGGGGCGCCCAGTGATTGTATTTGAATAGGAGCCCCAAACTGAGCATTCTGGAGGGGTGAGAACTCATACCAGTTGTGATGGCGGAACAACAGATCTTCCCTCGATCATTACCCCAGAAGTACACAGTACAGAGAATAGTTCAAAACAAAGCAAATCCTCTACTCAGTTCACTTTTGAGCCACCATGTACTAAATGTGGAGCTGTTGCCAAACTACTAGGAAACAAGGCTCTGATACAGTGTAATCTAATCGGCTTGGCAGTGACTGCATTGCTCAACTCAGGCGCACAAGTTAGTATAATAAGCCGTACATGGATCTATTCCTGTCCGACCTCAACATTCAACCAATGTCTGAAATCATTGAGGAACAAGCTAGAAGTGTATGCACTTATCCCATTTGATGGCTTGGTAGCAATAATGACCAATCTACCAGGAAATGAGGACCCCAGTCTTTCTATTGGTGTTCTGCTCCTAGTCAGCAGTTTGACCATGGAGAGACCATTAACTGGTTTAAATGTTTTGGAACAGCTCATTGAAGGACAGCCAGAACAATTAATCCTACTACTATCACTCTGACTAAATTGCTTCGTAATGCCATCTGTTTTCCTAGTGAGTAAGCAGAAGTGATTGTGAGCTTTATTCAGACAGCAGAGCCAAGCATGTTGCAAGGACACCTAACCATGAACCTGACCATCTGGTGTTGTTCGAAGCAGATGAAGGCAGTCTGACTAGATTTAGGGACAGGTTTGTTTGAGATACAGAACCCTACAAAGCCTTATGTGTCACGATGGATTATGCAGGGCAACGGGGATTAGACCCAAATGCAGACAGAAGTGGCAATCTGGTTCAGTTCAATGAGTTATTGTTTATAAGAAAAGCTTACAGGCAGGTACTGGTAGGTAGGCAGGCAGGTAAATAGGTAACAGGTAAACAGGTAGGAAGGTCCAGGTTCAAGTGGCAGAAGCTCCAAAGGGAAAACACAAAGCAAGACGTCGACAAGGCACATGGCAACTCGGAATGAACTGGCAAAGGAACAAAGGATTTAGACTGGTATATGTAGTGAGTGGTTAATGAGGGAAGTGAGCACAGGTGAGCAGGTGAACAAGCAGAAGGTCAGGTTACTGCAGGGCTAATGAGGGAAGTGAGAACAGGTAAGCAGGGGAATGAGGGGCTGTTTTCGAAACCGCCTAATATACTATCAGTATGTACTGATTTGGCCAAAATGTAGCATGTAGTATGCAGTATGCAAACAAAATGTCGTACTGATTCAGAAAAAATCTCCAGTATGCATAGGACCAGTCTACCTCACCTACTGTATCCCACAATGCAAAGCGGTAGAACAGTTCCCATTGTATTTTTTTTTTTTTGTTTGTTTTTTTCAGCTTTATTTACACGGTTACCATTGTTGAAATGGTGGACAACACTACTGCGTCAGTGGTTGACAGGGAGGAATATAAATAGAAGTACCACTTATAACATTTTTTTCTAATTTAATAATGTGCAAGCAGAAGTTGTGACAAGGCTACAGTTATTACTTTTTGTTTTCAGAGCTTAAGAGGATGCTATTGTGGTGGTTTGCTGGTAGCTGTACTATTGTTTATTACAAAACCGGAAACCAGCTAAGCCTAGCCTAGCATACTGCAACATAAATAAATTTAACAGTTTCATACTGCATACTACCGATGAACGCACTATGCAGTATGCAGTATATACATGCTGCATAGTGCGACCACTATAATTCACCTGACGAATCCTCCACGTCTCCCAGTCCACCACCTTCATCAGAAAAGAGAGGAAGAGGAAATTCAAGGACAGTACATTACCGTCGCAGCTGTTCTTCGACTCCTTCGCCTTCGAGGACAATGCCAGCCTCCTGCCATTGTCCCGACTACTCCAGCCTCTCAACTCGTACCTGGTCACCAGCCTTCATCAAAAATCTCTGACTGGACTGTAGCCACTCTTCAAAAAACGCTCAAGAATAAATTAATTCCTTTTCACAAAACAGACAACAAAGCAAAACTTTTCAACACTCTCATGTCAGCCTGTCATGCCCATGGTTCCATCAACATCAGCTCTCTTCCGGGTGATGGCATCACACACATCTGAACAACACGCCATAACATCAGCACCCCTGTTAAAGGGACAGTTCACCTACATTCTCTAGCACAAAGACAGCAGAAAAGCCAGCAACAAAAGAAACAACAGGGATCATCAAAGACCAAAGAACACCAGGGCTTCAGCAACCACCTCTTGTCAATACACAAACAAGACAAGAAGCAAACAAGATTACCTTTTTCAGACGGAACACCCTCGTCCACCTCCCATTAGGTTTTTTAACAAGTTCCTTCCATATTAAACTCCGGCCTTCCCTTTCAACTTATTCCAGCCCAGCAGGCGACCATCAACTTCACCCTGTCTACAGCTAATCCTCCCATTTGCCATCCTTACTCTTTCATCTCTCATCCTTCTCCAGTTCCCACTAGTCTATGCAAACAGATCATAGATGGTAATTACACAGACCTTGCTCTCCTTATCATGTCTTCCCTTCACCAACCACCTGCCAAGAGATTCCTTGAAGGACACAAAGGGCACCTCTACATGAAAGAGAGAACACCCACCCATTCCAGGGAGGTTACTGCCACAGAGTTTGCATATGCTTTCTCTCTTTTCAGAGATATTCTTTGCTCACAACTTCTCACCCACCGGCAGGAAGTGGATGAGTACATGGCCATTATTCTCAATCTAGCCCTCTGTTATGGAGGCAATAGTTTCTACCAGTATCACATCCACTTTGCATCTGAAGCCGCTGTCCGTCTCCAGCTGTTCAATGAGGGCACATACTGGGGCACACTCGACAACGAAATTTACTGCCACATCTTTGCTGCCCGTGTAGCCCTACCATGCTCCCTATTTAGTGCCTCATCTCACCCAGCCTCTTCCTGCTCCATTCCCACCCACTTTAAGCCACATCAAGCCCAAACAAGAGCTTTGTCTTTCTCTTGCCTATTGTCAGCGGGCCCACCAGCACCCATACCTATAAAACAGGCATCGTCAACCCCACCTGTCACCTTCCCCATAACCAATGGCATAGATTAAAAAAAGGCAGGCCCATTATGTACCACGGAGGTCATGCCATTTGCAATAACTTCAATGATGCCGGATGCACCATGTCCCCTTGCCACTTCAACCATGTCTGCTCCTTCTGGTGGTAGTCATGCCCACCCTGCATGCCCTCACAACAACCTTGAAAAATCTAGGTAAGCACCTATCAACACCCATCAACATTCCAGCCTTCACAGCAGCACTTCAAAACCACCCTGATCCAGCCTTCGTTCAGTTCCTTATTAAGGGATTTATTGAAGGTTTCCACCCTGGATTTTCCGCACAACCAAAAAATCTTCAGTCTGCAATAAATAAATTACGGCCATAGTGCCATGTATGTTTTTGTTGTTGTGGTTCTGCTCTCTCTCTCTCTCTGTTTATTCAGGTGTCACCCTCTCCCTCCTGCAGCAGGGGATTGAGCATGGCTGGTTTCCACTTGCTCATCAGGATCAGTCTGTGTCTGTCAGTCCTCATGGACTTCAGTCATATATACTGTTGACGTGTTCCTTCCTCTGTGTGTTGGTGAGTCAGTGGGTGCAAAGCTTCTTCTTAAATAAGCCATCACAACACCTGCATGAGTTGTGTGTGTCTATGGATGTGCTGGGTTGGAAAGGGGACTTTTGTGTCCACGGGTCCATCCCATCAGTCTGTTGAAAGTCATGTTGAAAAAAGAAAATCTGTGCCATTATGTGACCATGCAAGAAGGGACTATAAAGAAACAAATCCAATCACATAGTTGTGCTTTAAATTATTATTAGACATCAAAATCTACATGTTAATAACATTTTCTTGCAGTCAGGAAGCAGTCTGAATAAAAACATGATAAAGAAAAAATTAATAACAAACCCAAACATGTTGCATTTTGACACTGAATATCTAATCAGTGCCTAAGACGTCTCAATATGCAGTGGTCCGCACCCATTACTTAGTTGGCTATGGAAATTGAACACAATATGGGACATTGTTCATGTGAAAACGTGACGTGTGTTACTCTAAGGAGGTGAAGGATTGTTGAGCTTGTGTCGCTGTCGGAGGCCTGCGTAAATAATCCACAGTGACTCAGCTCCCTCAGTCCAGGATATGCATCCTGTGGTGCATCTTTAATAAAAACTCTGCTCTGTTTTACTAACTAGAGTGTTTACATTGTGTCAATAAAGACTTATGTTCTGCCAAATGCTATTATTCTAACTGTGATGGCAATGCAGTAAATGTCATGTTATTATGCAATATATTACAAAATAATTCAGATTCCTACTTAGAAGTTGAATTCTTGCACAGGTATAGTATGAAATGACATCTGTTCAGAATGTGTGGTCTGTACTGTCAATGGTGATTAATCTTTAATCCTTTTTTGTTCTTCTTTCTAGAGGGCCAGACAGGTGTGAAGGCACCTTGAGGACTTCTCTTTCATCCTGTCTGTTTTTTATTAATCTGCATGAATTGAAACCAACGCTGAGCTGTGAGTAGTCAGTTGATGATGGACCAGAGGACGCTGTGCCCAGCTCCCATTACCCACCACAAGTGAGGCGACACTGTAGGAAGTGAGTCGAGCTCACCGGGGTTCTGGTAAACCTGCATCGTTCCTGTGGTGTCGACAACCATATATTTGTATATGTTGTAGCCTGTTAGTAGCTGTTGTAGCCACAAGGCTTTGCATTAATGAGATTTGCCTCATTTGACTCAGTTGTGACACTCCAATCAGGGCTCCAAGCAAAGACAGTGTTGGAGCAGCAGGATATAGAAGATGGCCTCATGTGACTCCAGACTCTTCAGACAAGGCTGTTCATTGGCTACAGAAAACACATGTACTATCTGTTTATTTTGGTGTGTAGCTCTTACAGCCTAGGCCCAGTTAAAACATCCAGACTCAGTGAAGGTTCTGATTCTTTTATATGCTTTCTTTTCTTTTTATACGTTCTGTAATTATTTTTTACCAGGTTTCCATTCATTTATGCTGTATTTTCTTAAATGTACTTTGATATTTTGTCTGCTTTTTGTTTGTTGTGTTTCTTGTAATGTATAACTTGCCCAGGGTCTATCATATTGATGTTGATTATTGTGTATTGTCCTTGATAAATAAATTAATTATATAAAGTAAAGTAATGTATAAATAGTCAAAACACAGCAAAGTGGTTTGAGTCAGTCAGTTTCTATGAAACCAGACTTTATTCTTACTCACTCTGTGATGGGGGAGCACATGGGTTTAGTGGGAAGCCCTTTCAAGTAAAAGCTTTTATTTTATTCTGAAGTCCATCAAAATAAAACAGTAAGTGCAAGTTATACAATGTTAAAACCAGCATACGTACAACATTTCATCTGAACTCATCAATTGGTTAACTAGTGGAATCTCCATTTTCCAATACAAAACAACACATTTTACTCTTTCAACCTCAACCTCAAAACACAGTATACAAATCTGAAACTTTTTTTCTGAAGTAGCCATGATTCCTGTGTACAGCTAGCAATGATGTGTCATCAGAGCAGCGGCATACTCTGACAGAAATACAGTAAAGAATGAAAGGTTTGACAATAAGTTAGATGCTATAAAACATTTCGCAAAAGCAAAACAGTTCATTACTTACTGGGAGAGGGGATGAGACAGTCATGCAGATATTAGACAACAATATATTAGCCAAATACAGGGCGGCAGTGGCTCAAGAGATAGAGCAGGTTGTCCATTAATCCCCAGCTCCTCCTGTCCACATGTCGAAGTGACCTTGGTCAAAACACTGAACCCTAAGTTGCTCCCAATCATCGGTGTGTGAATGGGTGAATGAGACCAATCTGTAAAAGTGCTTTGGGAACCATTAAGGTTAAAAAAAGCTCTATGTAAGTGAAGTCCATTTACAGTAGGCAATTTTTTTTTGAGGGCACTATATAGTGAATAAAGTTCCCAGTGAGATTTCAGACACTTAAATATAAATAAAATGGGGGACAGTAAATATAGTGCACTAATAGGGAGTAATTTGTTGCTGATAAGAAAAGAAGCAAACCACTCTAGTCTTCTAGTTGACTTTTGACTCATAGTAAAATGATAAATCACTAGTAGATTGTGTTTACTTATTTTCTTATTTATCAACATATTTTTGGTAGGATATCACCATTTTACAATGACAATTTCTATGCTGATTAAGACTTTTCAATATATGTATATGTGTAGAACTAAGCTGCATGCACACAAAGCAGCCACCACGCGCAAGAGAGTTTCTGCTTGAGGGCATACATGCTCTCGCAGGTTAACTCTGCTCGCAAAGTTGAATTCTGCTTGTGCAAATCACTTGTTTTATATATATATATATATATATATATATATATATATATATACATATATATATATATATATATATATAGAGAGAGAGAGAAACACAATAATAATAATAAAACTTGTTATATATCTTATGTATCTCTGTTATCAGATGATTTACAGTGATGCACAACTTCAGTACAGCCATATATTGCTCTCAACAACTTGGCTTAAAAATGCCTCAAGCACAAAGTTGCTTATCTGACTCCTTTTCAGGTAATGTGGGATTGTTTTTCATGAAACATGTTGACATGTGTACTAATTAAGTCTTTCACAACTACACACTGTTACTTCTGCACTCTAATTGCTTGTGTCTTTAAATCATGGTGGTGTTGAGAGGTAAGTCACAATAATTTGCTTTCATTGACGTATCTAGTTAGATCAAGGTTAAATTAAGTAAACATCCTTGTTTACCAAGACTCCTATGAATACCTGTTCTCTCCACCCATTAGCCTGTGAAAGATCTGACTTGGGGATGTGTGCTGTGTGGTACGGCCTTGCCCAAAGGCATTGTGTCACACAGGGAGTGTTTGTCTGTGACTATGTGTGTAGCTCTCTGCTTCCAGGTGCTGTGTTTGGCTGCTTTGTCATCACAGCTTTGCCATGATCTTTCTGTGAGACCTTTATCTCACATGTCCTGGGCAAATACTAAGGGTTGGGAAGTAAACCTGAAGCAGGATGTGGCCACAACCTGCATGTATGGAGGTGATAGGCTTCTCACACAGCCACTTGATTGATGGGCTACAGCTAGATGTGGAGTGTTACCACAGGTCAAGGTGGAGGCGGGTCGACATACACACACACACACACACACACAGTCTGATACTGAATAACAACCACAATGTAGCTGGTACAATAATTGTGTCCTCAGAAACCTCATGCAACTATTGTGCTCACAGTTTCCCAGTAGTACTGAGAGCACTGAGACAATATTCTTTGCAACAGCACAAACTACATAGAGTTGAATCAACGCCTTAAAAATTGTACATTATAAGCCTAACAAACATGGTATTGCATTGTTTTACTGGAGATGATTTAGCAAAAAAAAGTCAAGAGAAGTCAAGTTAAAGGCTTTTATGTGTCCAAGGCTGAACCCAATGCATTTCAATTCCAGGACTGTTCAGTTGCAACCAGAAGTCTTCAGTCCTTCAATCTAGAATATTCTGTAAAAACAAACAGTGTATAGCTGGAGTTCTATTGAACTGCACTTTAAGGTAATGCTTTATTTTACAGGTAATATATAATTTCCTAGAAAGGAATTGAAATGTGGCTAAATTCTTAGAAAGGTTCCTGGAAAAAACAATGTAATTCGGTTCTAATTACAGAGACAGTGTAACCTAGCCAGTCGTTTAGTCAGTAAACATCAGGTCAGCTGAAAATAAAATAATGTGAAACATATAATGTGAAAGATAATTCAATATATGAAGAATAAAGTTTCAGATCATAAATGAATAATAAATGAATATTCACTTGGGAGTTTTTCTCTGGAAACCAGTGACTGCTTTTGTAGTCAACACTAGAACGCCTGAATTTTCCCTATAACCAATACAAAATTACATTGGTCTTTCAAGGACATTTATTTCCTTAAAAGGACAATGTTATTAGAAATCATTAGTAAACTGGACCCATAAAACTGAGCATTTCCCATTTCTGATATGTAAGGTTGCTCTGAGTGAAAGAACTGTTGCTTCTCAAAGAATTTTAACTAATTACAGTGTGATCTTCTCTCTTCCCTATTACTACATATGGAATTTGTATCACAACAGAAAATCTGGAAAAATAATTTCATCTTTACCTATTAGAACTGTGAAATAAAGGTCTAGAATATGATGTTTATGCATGTAGATGTCATCAGTCTTAATCTCTTAGGGCCTGTGTCCACATAGCATTTTTTTCTGAGCCCAGTGTCTTTTTTCAATTGTTACCAATGATGAGTGAGCGTATGTGGTTGCATGTGGCCGCCTAGAGACAAAACACTGCACCCAGCGACTTTTTCAGAACACTCCACCTTTTTTGTGCGGCCGTTACAAGCACTTCTATTTGAAAATCTGAACTTTTCAGAAAGGCTTTGGTGTCGCCCCAGTGCTTTTTTTCAGGCAACCAATCATGTATCAGATGGGGCTCATCACCCTGGTAACCAAGGAAATGGAGGATAAAATTGTTCTGGCCTGTCTGTGTGTCCTAAGCTTTATGATATGTCAGACAGAGACAGAAAAGCCCTTTTGTGGGAACAGATCGACTGGACACTGAATGTTTCTTGTGGGTGTTGTGCTTTTATCACCATATGCGTTGTAAGCTTGTTGTTAGCTGTGTAGTCACCCCCTTAATGTGGCATTAAGATATTGTTGTCATAGACACAAAACCCACATGCAGCGTTTTGTTCTCTTACTGCACAGCACTCTGCCAGAAAAAATGCTATGTGGACACAGGCCCTGATTAAGCATGTGAAATTTGGGGCAGATTGGACAAAGTACAGTCGAGTTACAACTTCTTACTGTTTCATGGCGAAACATGCAAATTGGCCACCTCGCTACAGCAATGGCGTTCCATAACAACTCAAAAGCTTTGCAATTTAGCATCATACATGTCTTAAGGTTATATCAACCGAACTTGAAGTGAATCATGTAAAGTGCCTAAAATGGCGCTATGGAGCCCGCTAAACATGCATGAACCCAAACACTATATATTCTTGCAATGTTCACGGTTTCTGATGTGCGTGCCAAGTTTACTGAGTTTTCGAGTATACGAAGGGCATCAAAAATGTTTTGATTTGCATTTGAAGGCTAAAAGAAATTAGGGGGATCCCACCAAATTTTGTCAACATCAGAGCAACTTGGGAGAATTCTGGGGGCACTATGGTGCTTGCTGGCCACCCCCAAGCCCAGTCATTGCAGAACTGCAGTTTTTCCCAAGCCACTCAAAAATGTATTGCAAAAGTAAAATAATACTAATTATCTCTGCAAAAACAATAGGTTCCCTAATCTGGCCCCAGTGTCTGGTACTTGGGCCCTCTATAATAAACATGAATAATCCTGGTTTGATTTCTCAACTCACAGTGCATTCAGCATTCAAATGAAATATTTTACCTGCTTACATTACATTACATTAATTTCCATCTAAACTTGACTTTGCCATACTGGATATGAAATCTTTCTAGTTTTTAATGTACTCAGGGAAGAACATTTCTCTGCTCAACCTAAGTAAGCTTTACCTTCATAGCTGACATAACAGTCTTTAATGTATTTTAAAGGTATTGTTGTTGTAGAGGTTTGATTTTATTTGGCTCTAAATTACATTATTTTTAAAAGAATAGGGTGGCACATGAAGTGCATGCAGCAAGAAACCAGAACAAAAACAGACATGCTCAGCCTGCAGCTACAGTATGATCTTTATTAATGAGATATTTGTGGGTTTACAATCTTATCAAGCTAAAACTAAGTATGCTAATACATTAGACATAAATAGAGGAATTATGTATGTAGATGAAGTTGACACTGATTCAGTTACGACAGTTCAGTTCAGTTGTGTAAATTTATGCTCATTACATAAGTGGCCAATGCATATGCTAGGCCTGGTTTTTGCCTTATCTCCTGCGTCGGCGTGACTTGATGCTGGAGGGAGCAGTCGCCATTTCACTGTGGCCAAGTACAGAGCACTCTGTCTTGAGGCACCCGCAGGCATCGATGTGGGTGTAGGTATAGGTGATCTCGGTGTTGTCAGGGCAGGAGAGCTGGGTCTGCCGCTCAGATGTGGCCAACTCCTGGCAGCAGGAGCAGGTATGCTGCAAGGATCTCATTTTGGTAGAGTAGCTGAGAGAAGAGAGAAGTACGGTGTGAAGAAAGGGAAAAGAGATAAATTGGGAGAAATTAATTTCAGTTGAAGAAAATTCAAATGACTACAGAGCTACAAAGTTTAGAAAGCTCCTCAATAAGGACATTATCTGGTATAAGTAAGTCACATTTATACAGAATTGAGCAAAACATTTTTCAATCTACAATTTCAGTTTTAATCATTTCAGATGTAGATGATTAAAGGGGCACTCCAAATATTTTACACATAAGGATCAGGTTACTACTCATGGTTAGTACTACTGAGCCTGTGAAAACAGTTGTATAATGTCTTCTGTGGTTCTATGGGAGTTTTGTGAAGTCTGAGAAAATAACCCTCATGATGCCATAGTAATGTCATCAGCCTTTATCTTAGTCTTGGAGGCTATAAATTTATAGCACAAAACCTGAGATACAGGCTGTGGTTGTGAATGATCTAATACGTGGTCATGTAACAGAACAGAAGGGTCTAATAAATAGACAGTAGACAATAGACAGAGTTGCATTATGGGAAGTATAGGATCCACCATTTTTGAAACTTGAATATTAAGAACTAAAAGTCAGGATAACTCGGACCTCTGCTGCACAGATTTTGACCATTCTTCTTTTAATCTGTCTCTTAAAATCCCCCCAATTTAATGGAAATGCCCCTTTAACATGATAAAAAAGCACAAGAGAAAAATATTTTTTCCACTGACACTGATGATACAGAAAATTACATGAGGGGGACTCACAAGGTGAAGGTACCACATGCACCACCACAGGATGTCACATTGACCAATTCTTTGGAGTGGCAGCCCTGGCTCTCCAGGTACACAGCAGTGGTGGACACACTGCATGGCTGACCCTTCGGAATACCTGAGGCAGGCAGGAGAAACATGTTGAAAAGGGATCATAGAATCTCTGGAAGATTATGGTGCAGGCCAGGTATCAGAACTGATCACAATGGTTCTGCTCATTTTGCGTTAAAGGTTAGAAGCTCTAATAGACATCTTGGGGTTTTTGTGTAACCAGAGTGAAAGGAGTGTGCGGTCAGGCCACAGGAGTGTAAATAATATGCAGGTATGAAAACTCATGGAAGCAATACATACAGACATGGCAGCATCCATCTGGAGCCATGGTCTCTGTTCCCTGCAGGATACATACACATTCACATCAGTATTCTGTTGAGTCATGATTCATTTTGTAGAGTTTCAAATTAGTAGGTGGCAGTATGCTCAGACAACTGCTACTGTTTTCCTGTGTCTCTACCTCCTTTCCTGAAACATGACCATCATGTCATCAGTGAATGTGTGTGTTTTATATTCCAACCTGAAGGACTCAAATCTTCCAAGAATAAGAAGCTAAAATGATGATGGTTCCAGGGTCTAAGGACAGAGGGTGTTGTATGCTGTATAGGCATAAGCCCCTTGAGGCAAATTTGTGATTTGTGATTTGTGATATTGGTCTGTGTGTCTGTGTGTGTGTGTGTGTGTGTGTGTGTGTGTGTGTGTGCAGTCTACCGGTATGCATTCATTAGAGTCGTAGGGAGGACAAATGGTCTTGGCCTCGACGGTGATGAACTGATTAGCGATCTTCACACACTCAAACTTCACACAGGGGTTCCCAGTTGGAGTCCAAATGGTGCCAGGCTAAAGAATAACATAACAGAATTTTGGAACACAGTCTCCCAGGCAGGGTCACTATCATCTCCATAACAACATATGTAGACTGTTCTTTTGCTAGCTTTTATAGCCTTTGACTCTTTGACTGAGCCATTTTGCCTCCCTTTTGCCTTAGCTAATATTGTTTTCTACTTCTTAAAAGCAGTAATTATATTCAATTCCAATTATGTAATACTGTTTGATCAAATTCTCTCGTTTATCCTGTGGTGATACCACACCTCCTGGTGGATTAACACCAAGAGTAACAGAAACCTTTTTTTCCAACTACAAAATGTCTTCAGCTGCACATCCAGTGACTTGTTTTATTTTGACCTGCCATCATATGTGTGACATATGTTATGTTATGCTGAAAGAGCAAAAGAATAGTACAATAGTACAAATGAACGCAATGTGAACTGGTAGCATCATTATTGTATTTTAAAGACAATAGAGATGTTGGAGGCCTTAGTGACTTTATAGATATATAAAATATAATCTCCTTCTCTTTTCATTCACTCTGTCCAAACAAACACACACACTGCATGCACACACATATACCAACCTTTAATGTGTGTGTGGAGTTGTTCGACAGCATGACAACGCAGCTTGTTTGGACACACTTCCCACAGCACTGGCTAGAGATGATCTGGTACTCATAACCCTGAATAGCGACACAAAGACAAACTCAGCATATAAACAAATCCAGCACAATATCAGGCTGGATGAGGCTATTCAATGTCAGAATTCGGATTTAGGGTTGTGTGTATTGTGTGGTCGAAAGACTAATTTGTATCCCAGTGCTAGTGCTAAAAAAACTATGCTTAGGTCTGTGTAAATGTTTAAATGACCTAATATTAGGTGAGCACAAACCAAATTCCGCGGGTCAGGAATTGAGGGCCTGAAGAGAGGCATTTGATATGGTACATGTTCAGTTTGAATCTGTCCTCACTTTTTTCTATAGATGACTTATCAGAGGCTCAGCTCTGGAGAATGTGAGAAGGTGCTTACCAACAGGCTCCAGCAGGACACTCTCTTATCTGACAGTTAAATTCACAACTTTTTCACAGTTAAATTCTTTTAAACAAATGAAAAAGCTGTTAGAGCAGAGCAGAAATTAGCTTGATGTTATCTAGAAGGTGGCATCTAATAGGATGATACTTTATGTCTAGGTCAAGCCTAGGGAATTTTGGTCTGCTCTAAGTTTGAGTCTGCATGGGACTGATAAAAACTGTGAGGAAAATGTAGGAGAAAATGTAATACCTAATAGGTTTGGTTTTATTTTATCTTGATATTGTCTTTGTGTACCTTGATTAAGTGCCTGCCTCTCTGTATGACAATGAGCTCTGTGTTGAGACAGTCCCTGTGGGTGAAATCCTTTGAACTACCCAATGGGAAAGAGCTTGGTCTAGTGAGTTGATGTGAGGAGAGCCCAGTCTAGTGAGGAGTCACACCTTAAGTTACATGGGTGCTCAGTTTGTTCCAGAATCTCAGCCCACCCCCTTTTGTCTTTTGACATCACAACAGAAACTTAAGTAACATTCATTGAAAGACATTGTGTGAACTGTCTTATCCATAAAAGCCTGCAATTCTATTTGCCTTTTGGCCTTGTGTCGTGGCCGTGTATTAGCCTACTCACCTTTTGTTCACTTCAGACAAACGTGTATAAAATCCCTGGTCTTAGGAGTGGTGTGTGCTTCCCTCCATGCTTGCATGAAAATGCTCACCATAAATACTGTTTTTTTTCAATTTGTAGTGACGTTTTCTTCAACAGAAGATTCTTCCACAATTAAGCTTTGAATAGTTGTTAAAAAGGTAGCAATGCTGCTCATCCAAATACATTGACAAAACTTCTCTAGAGACACAATTCTCTCACTCTAAACATTTTGTTTGCACTTACGAATCTGTTGGTGTACATGCAGATGTGGACTTGAGCTCTTTTGTAGCCAATATTTTAATAGCCATATATGCAAAAACTGAAAAATCTAATGTTTGGTGTTATGTGTCTATGACTATCTGACTTTACTGGAAATAAGGATTTGGCTTCCACGCAATGTTGAAGCTGCTCTTACAGAGAAGCTGCACAGCAGTAGACTGCTATGAGGAGCAGAGCCCGAAGCTGCGGCACTGCCTACCACTGCCATCCGAACAAGGAGGTGTGAGAGGAAGCGTAAATGCTGCAAACAAGCTGGTATTCAAGCCAGGTTGAAGGCTAACTCCAGCAGATCAGCTCTCCCGACTGTTATCCTCGCCAATGTCTGTTCCTTGGACAATAAACTGGACTACCTTAGACTACAGCTGACCACCCAGCCCGAGATGAAGGACTGTTGTGTGTTTATTTGGCTCCATGAGAACATTCAGCTGAACAGACCAACCTTTCTGTGTGGATAGGGATGCCTCATCCTCTGGTAAGACCCAAGGAGGGGCATTATGTGTTTTACCAACAGTGAATGGTGTGCAAATACTACGGTGGTCTTCAGCCACTGTTCATTATTGGTGGAATATATGACTGTAAAATTTGCCACCATTATTGTTGTGTACATCCCTCCTAGCACGAACACTAAAGAGGCATCCTGACATCATCTTCATCATGGCCATGCAAATCTCAAAACTGTTCTTTTTCGAAATTCTATCAGCAATCAGAGGGGTGAACACTCAGGACCTGGCTTATACAAACATCCGGAGCCAGGCGGTCGTCCCTTTGTGGTTCAAGACCACCACCATCATCCCAGTGCCAAAAAAGTCAACAGTGTTGTGCCTTGATCACTATTGCCCTGTAGCACTCGCACTATTCACAATGAAGTGCTTCGAGAAACCAGTCATGGGTCACATCAGATCCTGTCTCCCCACCTCACTTTACCCCCTCCAGTTTACATATCACCCCAATAGGTCCACAGGCAATGCCATTTCCTCTGCCCTCTAGCCCTGTCACACCTGCATAACAATAACACCTGGGCCTGAATACCTCCCTTTGTAAGCAGATTCTGGACTTTCTTAGAGACCCCAGACAGTACACATCAGGAACATCACTTTACCAACAGCGATGTGTGTTCAGTGACGAATGCATCGATGATGAGACAGCATACAAAGGTGAGGTGGTGAGGCTGGCACTCTGGTGTCAAGAAAACAACCTGTCTCTCAACATCGATAAGACAAAATAGATGACAATATTGACTTTTGACATAGGACTCAGGAAGGCCCACACCACCCAGGAGCACCATGTTTTTTGGTGGACACATTGCTGATGACCTCAGCTGGTCACGTAACTGCACCTCCCTGACCAAGAAGGCTCAACTGTGTCTCCACTGCCTCCGCTGTCTAAAGAGAGCAAGCCTCCCCCCACCCATCCTGTCAACCTTCTATAGACAAACTGAATCGAGAGCTTCCTGACCAGCTGCATCACTGTCTGATATGAGAACTGCAACAACTCATACCGCAAGAGGATAATGAAGTCAGCAGAGTCCATCGTTGGGACCTCTCTCCCTTCCATACATGACATTTACACTAATCTCTGCACAAACAGGGCCTCCAGGATCTGACTACTTGCACCTTACAACATTCACATAAATATCCCAATAGGGACCCACAAACTGCTTTTACTGTTGCTACTGTTCTCAAATTTGCTGCTGCACTTTAGACTTATTTACACCTACTAATATTTATATTTTTTATTTTTATAACTCTTGTATAGTTTTCCTGCATATTGCACCACATGTTTATACCTTGTTTTGTATCTTATTTTAATCCTGTTCTTGTTATTGCACCTTATCTGTAGTCTGAATATTTTCTTCACTCCCACTGAATGTTGCATCATTCATTTTTTTTTATTTTGCACCGGGGACCAGGAGAAACACAATTTCGTTCCTCTATGTACTGTACTACACTGTATACAGATGTATGACAATAAAGTCTCTTTTATCTCTTATCTTATTCATGTATTTTGCTGTTATTGCCCATTTCTGACAGCAAATATCAAGTAAGGAAGGAAAACATTTAAAAAAAAATTGAACAGACAGTAAAAGCAGAATGGGAAAAGAGCACAGCAAATCTGTCAGAGGTCAGTGTTACAATAACACCAGTGTTGATGTTGAAAAAGTCCACGAATGTTTGGGAAGAGAATGTGGTCAATGACTGTGCTCATCAGTAAAGTCAAAAAGAATGTATGTAAGAATTAATTTAAAATATGAAATAAATTGTGTGTATGAGTGTGTGTATGAGAAAGTAAGTAAGTGAGAGAGGGAGGGAAAGAGAGACTAGTCTTACCAGAGGGCAGTGTGTGTCACATGGTATAGGCTGACATTCTATTGTGTGCAGTTGGCTGCTGACATCTGTCTGGTTACTACAACTGCACTTGTTACATGGCTTCATGGGTACCAGGTCTCCAACCTGGATGGACAGGATGAGAAGGTCAGCACAGATACAGATATTCATGTTTGTAAATGGGGTGGGCAAAACATTAGATTCATCTCTCAATATAATGCAGTCCAGTACAACACCACTGTAAACTCTAATCTCAATAATAAACATAGTTAAATGAATACTTCTGACAGTGTCAGTCAAAAACAGAATATTATTACCTTGGGAAAGGGAAAATGTATGGCCGAGCTTTCATATTGGATTGCATTAGGTTTTACAGGTGTAACAAGCAAAGCGGCCACTGAGTGTATGTTCTTAATAAACCTGTGTAGGGATGGAAAGAGGACTAAAATATGAACCGGCTCTACTTGGAATTTGTATGGCTTATGAATTAAACTTTCGATTTGTAAAAGAGAGACTGTGTCATTCTATCAGAAGTTGCAGTGTCTCACTTTAACTGAAACCAAAATTACCAATTTCAAAAATACAACGCAACTAATACATACAATGTGACTCAGTTACTTAACAGATCAAGGGCACTGAAGCCACATTTATAGACCACTTATACATTTATAAAAAGAATGTTGTTATATAAATCCTGAACCATGAGGCAAAGAAGCAAAACTGTTTTTTTCCCTGGATTCACTGATAGATCTATCATTATAGGACACACACATTTACACCTAGATTTGTTCCACCAAGTCTTCACCAAATGTGTTAAATAACATTTATGGCTGTCATTTGCTGTTTGATATGCCGTTCCCATATCATTTCATGTAAGTGGTTGTCAAATTTTGTAGGTGTAGACTGTACATGAAGTGCTGATGTTGAATATACTGTGATGTTGCAACAAATGTAAATAACACTTATCAAGCCTTATTAATATTAAGGAATCCTGCAAAATCTGATGGTATTTGGGCTATAGGGGCTCTACAGCAGCATAGTAAATTTAAATGGTCATAACTGAGTGCTCATGAGTTGAGTCCAAATTGTCTTCCTGTACAAAATCTATTATTCCCAGAAAAGATTTAGGTGACTTCTAAAAACCATGGCATAACTGTTCACCATTACCACCAGTTATTATGTCTAGAAATGTTATCTGATTATAACATTGTTCAAATCTTTCTGATGACATATGTCTTTGGTTCTAGAAAAATGCCACAATCCCACAGTCATCTGTGTTAAACAAAAACCCTCCTGTATTTTTTGTGTTGTATTCTAGTTACAGTTTCACATGGAGGATGTAGATGTGAGATCTCACCTGATATTCATGGTTGTTGAAAACACACACATCCTTTTTAGGGACTGTGAAGGAAACAGACCAATCATTGAATGCCTTTTAAATGTGCTGTAACAATCACAGTGGCAAAAATGAAACCTGGCTATGCAGTTACAGTTATATGCACACATGAGCACACTCACCGCAGGAGTATTTGGAACAGCAGCCTCCCTTAGTGGTGTTTAGAGTAAAACCAACAGGACAGGATGGCACAAAACCAGAGCACTGCTTCATATCACACTCTATTCAAAGACACAGATGGATGAATTAAAGAGGGAATGTTCATGCTAGCAAATAGCAACTGAGAAGGAAGTGCTTGTAAAATACTCAAAAGGGCCTTAGTTTTCACAACATGCAAGTCATTCTTTTACTATCATTTTTTATCCATCTTTTTGGTTTTTAAATATTTGCAGACAGAGTTCCTGCACATTAGAATTCCGGCTGCTTGCATTACTGGAATATAAACACCAAACAGCTGATAACAGGAAAGCATTTAATGGTGGAGCACTTATTTACAACACATCAGAGGTGTCCTGTTACACTGTTTGGTTCTTGAAGTTAATGGACACCTGCCAGCCTATCAGAATTGAGAAATTCTCAGTGGCTATGATATAAAGTACTGCTTAGGATGTTTCACTTGCATACTGGGATAGGCTCAAGACTCCTCTTGATCCTGAACACAGGTTTCAATGTTAGATGTGTTAAATATATAAATACAGTGTGTATAGACTCCAGTATTAGGACTTAGGTGGATCTACCTTCTTGGTGCTCACTTACCACACTTCTCCTTTTGACAGCAGCCTACAGTGTCAGTGACCTTGACCTGACCTTCTTGGTCACAGATGAGGGGTGGTTGTGTTGGACAGGACACTTGATGGCAGGTGACCTGCAGCGTATCCTCCTCACATATACACTCCTCACAGCCTTCTGTCCATGTTGCATTGGCCTGAGGACACAATGTTTATTGTAGAATTATGACAGGAGGCATAGCATTATCAGCTATTACTGGCATGTTGAAAGGTTATGTAAAAAGGGACTGGCATTGTAGACAAATAATTTACCTTTGTCCATTTTCCATTTGCCAGCCGACAAATTTCTATAAGGAGAAAAATATAAAGCATTAAATCATTTCCATTCATTAAGGCTTTGGTTAGCCTGTCTCAGGATCTAAGGCTAGTAAATGCTGAACATATCCTCTCTGAAATCATTTAAATCAATTAAAATGTTATTTTTAGGATTTTTAAAAACAGCTCCTTTCTATTATTGTACCACTTCATATTCTAATTTGGTTTACCATTAAAAGTAGATTAACAGTCTTTAACCCATTGCTAAGTCACTGAGTTGGGTAGTAGCTAAGGGCTGCTGTACTTGCTCAGCTGCTGATAGTCAGATTGCATGTCCGTTCTTTTAATTGGCTAAGACAGACTTAGTCTACAGCTTTGATGGCTTGAGTCTCAGCTTTCTTAAATCACTACTTGTCCAGCTCCATCTGAAGCTAAATATGTTTTGTTCACATAAATAGACTAAAACAGGTGAAGCAGAAACCTGTATATGTGTGCAGGCTACTAACCAAAGAATATGTTGATGATAGTTCTGCAAAACACTGGATTAAATAATGACATATGGTTTCTTTAATAATTTCCACAATATCCCCTCGTCAGCTACAGTATCACAAAGTTATGGTAAAACACTTCGTTAAAGTTAGGGATATATTACCGTCATGATAAAAACAGCCAACATTAATTGTTGGTCTAAGATGAGGTGTCTAAGTTGAATGTGTTACACACTCATTCATTTCTCTGACCTCTGCACCCTCACTTTCCTCTTCGCTATAGGATACAAACTGTATCTATAAACTTGTAATTTTAATGATAGAATAACACACGGGATTTTGACTTGGTTACAAAAGGCCATCAAAAAGTGCAGGACATTCTTAAATGCAACATAGCTGTACAGTAGTGCTATCTGCTCTTACCACAGGTAGGCACACATTCATTTGAGTTGGAAGAGAGGAGGACGGTGTCATTTGGGCAGTAGCAACCCTCCAGCTTCATATTTGTCATGGCACTGAACTCATTGTTGGTATATATGAATTTCTGGTTGTACCTGCAGAAACAACAGCATACTGTGTGAAGGCCATACCTTGTTGTTATATGCAAGTCAAAGCATAAATTGTTGAGAAAAATTGATTGACTGTGATGAGCAACAGTGTGTTGGTGAATTGCTGTACCAGGAATCACAGGTAGGCTCCACTAGAGGGCCACAGGCCTGATACACTTTGGGACTTGGACATCTATATTCTATTAAGAGATGAAGAGAGAATAAACATCATATTTTTTAGTAGAGGTCATTGCTGTGATGTTGTTGCTGAGTTGTGAAATTGTGCTGGACATTGACATTACATATTCTAGTTGCATACCACAGATTCCTTTGGTGGCACTCCTCCAGTCAATACACACTCCAGCCTCAGCACAGACATCAGCATAGGTTTGTAAACTGGTGCAGCCAATGTGATTAAGGTGCATGTGGCAAACGTCAAACTCACAGGCCACAACAAATGGACTGTAGTCAATGATTTTGTGGCAAGCTTCAAACACACTGGGGAAGAGAGGATTTATAGTTAGTATGGACACCTGACACAAACTGAATGCATCATTAAGCCCAGTTCAGACCAAAGATTCACGATGAGATGAAACCATTTTAGAACGTTGCAGGGAAAAGTTGCAGCGGTGTGAACTGGCCCGTCTCAGCTCGACTCAAGCCGGCTGATGTCGTCGCCTGCGACTCAGCTTGTCAAATCGCCAGCGGCTGGTTTTAGAACGTAAGGCACGTCACTTGTTTCAACAGACAATGAGCTCGATTAAGTACAACCTACTTTCTTTATTACACATTATCAAGCTGGGACAAGTGATTAAACCAGTAATGTGTTCCTTGCCAGGTGTGTTTTAAAGCTGGAATGTAATTTGTCTAATAAGGCCTTTTATCTGTAACAGTGCTGGCTTTTTGTCATTGAGACAGATGTGTTATCTAAATGTTTGCTTTAGCTTTAGCTGGATATTTATAATTTCATCCATGGAGTTGGCATGGATAAAAGTTGAAAATATAATGGAGACTGCAGGTCTGATTATTATTGTGGTCATGCGAAGGATAAATGCATTTTTTAAAATCTCTTTTGCCCCGCATAGCAAAGGAAAAAAGGAAAAATATTTTTTATAGACTGATCTGACATGACAAGACTCTCTCCTACAAATTTATATTGGCTAATTCACAGTGCTTCCTTTTTTGTTAAACTAATTATGTTTAGTTGGTGAGAAATGTATTACAGACCTTAAGACGGTAAAACAAGACCTGTATTTAATCTCACCTCCCTATGCTGATGTGACCTTTATCTTAATGTGACAGCATTTAATTCAGACTTGAGCTATGGTGGAAGTGTTATGAGGAGCATGTCTGAAATTGGCTTTAGTGAATAATGAATTGTGAGTGAATAGAGAATCTCTACAGGTAGGACCATTTATTATTCTGGCAAGAGCTTGCAGCTTGCAGAGTAGTCTAGCTAATGTGCAGCGTCCCCATAGACTATATATAAAGACTGTCCCTAACCACTGATAAAATAAAAATAAATACATTTTGAAACAAAGAAAAAGAATTAGTTAATTCTTATATTCTTATATTCACAGCTGAGAATTAATATTCAAACTAACCAATATTTGAATCTGATGTTACAGATGACTGATGCCATTTCTGACATGTTTTCCCCTTTTTCTTCTACAGTACCTGCTCTTGATGATCTCACAGATGGTTGTATTACAGGTATTAGGCGTAGGCGTAGGTGTTGGTGTAGGGTGGATTGGATGTTCACAGTAACTGTTGTTAGCATGCCACTCGTGTGCCATATTAGGGCATGAAGGATCAATTTTGCCACTGGGCAACATGCAGTCATCTGTCCGGTTGTTGTCACATGTGCCTAGAGAAACCCTCATCATTAGTAAAATCATGACACAGTTCAAGTCAGTCCTGCACTGCTGTTTTCCTGCTGAATCACTAGAATTATGTAAGCTGTTTATTTCAAGACATAATCATACTGAGTGGAAAATGTGCCAAATAGGTGGGATAGGTTCTATCTGTTGTAATTATCAGGTGCACAAAATATTCAACTTCTATATGCAAGTCAACTGATCTCCAAACTCTACATACAGTAAGATGCTATTAATTTCTACTCTACTAAACTCACCACACTGTCCCTGGGTGTTGTTGCCAAATTCACTATAGGGCAGGTAGATACTGAATATGAGCCCTGAGAAGGTGATCCTGGCATGGATTTTAGGGATGACGAGCACTGTATCAATACCAGTGGTAGTTATACGGAAGTCCCCATTCTGGTATGCAGGACTTACAGGCTTGTCATTCAAAAAAATCTGAAACAAAAAGCATTATGTTTTAAATGACAGAAATAACCCTTTACAGTCTTCTTTGTAAGATTCAGTGCATCTACAGGGGAGGTATGAAAGCCCTTCTTTGGACAGTTTTACAAATTAGGATCAGGTCAGGTATGTATAATCAAAAGCAGTGGTTACATTTGCACAGAAGGCAACAAAGGGGTTGTTGCTGCTAGGATAATGACTAGTGTTTGAATTAGTAAATAGTGCCATTTAAAGGTTCTATGTGGAGTCCATAGGCGTGAACGAGCATCCTGGGCATCGGCCAAAACAGTGACGTGACAATCAACACCGTTTGTCATAATACAAGTTAGTATAATGGATCACATTAGCTGGTGAAGTAATTTGGCAAGCTAGCCAACAAACATACATCAGATAATATTTTACTAGTGATAACGTTAGCAAGCAAGCAAGCTAAGGTTAGTCAGCTAGCTGCAACTTTGCTACGCTGCACGGATCTGGCATTGGTTGCTTCGTAACGTTAGCTGATAAAGTGATTTGCAAATGGCAAGCTAGCCAATTTACCAGCCAGATCAGCCCTAGGTGTCTGGATGAATTAGCAGCAAGCTATGTGGACTTTGTGTTGGACTCTGTGTTGTGGTGGATGGCAATCATTTGTTGAGGTTAGCGGACTCCATTTCTAAGCTAGTGTTATAGTGTTGCACACTGTTGGCATTGTAGGGGAGCTGAAGAGAGGCAAGGCACTCATGAGCGCGCATAAACGTCACATCCTTTGGATTTTCCCGGCAAAACCGTCCCGAATCCTTTACATAGAAATGAGTTCACAGGCTGTTACAGGCAACCGAGAAACTCAGGGAAGGTCTCATTTCTTAAGCTACATTACAATCTGTTGGCAACACATTGGCAATAAAAAGTGATTAATACATGTAAATTGCTTCATATAGTACCTTTAATTACCTGGTTCGTGAAAATGCTATTGATATCCTTCTGCGTAATAAAGATCTTGTAGCTTTTGTAGAAGACAGTGATGGACTGAGGACAGGACAAGCCATCAGCTGCACCACAGTAGTAGTTATCAATCATAACACTGAAGTTGTATTTGGGCAATATCTCTTTCACCAGCCAGTAGGAACAGTTGCCCTGAAAACCATAGTAGGTTCCATCGAAGGTGACATAATGGGGGTCTCCCCAACCGTAGCAGATACCTTCATACAAAAATATGATTATAAAATTATATATTTATTTATTATAAAATATAAATAAAATGAAAACACAAAACAAAACATTTCTACAGTTAAAATGCTTTTACATATTTAACATATAAGAATTTTGCAGCCAAGCAACATTTTAGCAGGTCAGACTTACATTGGCATTCATAGTGGGAGCAGCATTCATCATCATCCTTCACTTCAGTAGCAGGGAAGTTATTTGCGCACACTACAGGCTTTGGAGTTGGACATTGTGTGTGGTTATAGGTCACCTTGCCATTATCACATGTTCCTACACGACAGTTACTTTCCTTCCAAATGTCACCATCCTAAGAGAGGAATCATAGATTGGAATAAAAAAAAAAGATAGCCTTAGTATTGTCATAGAATACCATATTACAAAATCTATTGCTTAACAATTACGTATAGAAACAAAGAAGTACCTTTCTTGGAGGATTTACATCAACACACTCTTTTCCAGGTGTAACACACCGGTGATGTCTGGCCACTACATGACAGCTCTCATTGCAGTACCCTATGTAACAGTAGCCATCATAGTCCGTCACATTGTAGACTATGGAGCCTGAAAATGAGGCACAGGAAGATTGTCGAAAATGAGTCTGACACATATCACATACATGATATCATATGGTACAGAGTCTATCACATATCACACAGATGTATACACTATATACTGTATATCCCATAGATGTATGTAGACTTGTAAACTTTTGCATATTATTTTACCACATCAATTAGGGTTGCCGAGTTATTTTACACATTTAGTTTAGTAGTCACTATAGTTTCTCTTTGACAGGTGAAGGGGCAGCTGTACACTCTCTCTACGATGTCATTATGAAGATGCTGATGCTTTGGCAACTAAGATTGTAAATTACCAGCTTTGATGAAATGTAACAGTAACATATTGAATTGTGCCCTGAGCGGATGAGCGGATGAGCTGATTCACTAAATCTACACAAATGTTGTGCCAAATTTAACTTTGGTAATGAAACCAATTCATGCCATTGACCAATTGCAAACTGCTTTGACAGTGCTGACCTCTGTGGAAACAGAGAGCGAGAGTCCAAAACAGAGGAAGCTGTCAAAGGCTCTGAGCTGTGTTGTATCATCTACCTTTATTTAGTAATTTTGTAATGTAATGTAATCCACTGGAGACTATATTCTCTGCTGTGACAACCAGAGATTAACTTGTGACAGCTGTCTCATATAAATTCGTATGCTTTCTTTTTGCCAATGCTGAATAAATTCAGAAACTAAAGTCACGCCTGACAATATATTTGTAGGTATGTTTACGAAATCATAAATACTTTTGATTAAAAGAATACTAGTTTATTACAACTTGGGTTTTATTTGCATAGCTCTTGCCATTTACTTTATAACACTGTACTCACCAAGGCAATTGCTGAGATCTAAGAATAGGACAACACTAAATATTGGTCAGAGCAACTCAATAGTTTGTCCAGATCACCCAAACCACTTTATTTGGAAGTAAAACCAAAAGTTAAAACCTGAAATGTCTTTTCCAACATAGTGTATATTTTGTGTTCTCAAATTCCGATGTTCTTTTGCGCTTTACTTTCAAATAGGGATATTTGTTACTATTACTTCAGAGCACAAAACTGTTACATGCTTATTTTAGTTATGCCCCAAATACCTTGCTGCCTATGTAGCAGTCATTGTTACTGAGTAAGGGAAAAGAACAGCAATAAACCACAATTTGAAATAGACAATCACAATAGTGTCTGCCATAGATGTGATTCACTGCAAGATAAATGGTGTCTTTATTAATCAGTACTTACCAGAGAGAAACTCTGTACCATTATGAAGGCAATGGCAAATCACATGCTGAGTTAGTGGTTGAGAGGTTCCTCCTGTCACTAACTCATTTGTGGTAGGTGTAGTGGTAGTAGAGGTAGCTGTAGATGGCCGAGATTTAGTTGTTGTTTCAGTTGTGGTAGAAGGTGTAGTGGTTGTAGTAGTTGAAGGTGTTGTAGTTGGGACTGTAGTAGAAGGAGTTGAAGGTGTTGGACACCCACAGCATTTCAATTTAATCTCATAATCAAAACACTCTTGCTGAAGTCCTTGTTGTTTGTTGTCGCATATTAGACCAACATCTGTATTGCAAGTCACATCTTGCCCCACCTGTGACATGGACAGACCTGGGTAAAGAACAGCTCTACACTGGACTTCTTCTGGAGCTAAGCAAACAAGATGACCAGCAGAGATTATCTTCTGGATGGATTCATCTTCTCCACCATCAGGGCCTGGTGTGGGCTTTCCCAAATTGATCCATTCTGACCAACTACATGTCACATCATGTCCTCCAGGGCAAGGTGTAGTTGTAGGTGGCTGAGTAGTAGTTGCTGTTTCAGTTGTGGTAGAGGGTGCAGTGGTTGTAGTAGTAGTTGTAGGTGGCTGAGTTGTAGTTGTTGTTTCAGTTGTGGTAGAAGGTGTAGTGGTTGTAGTAGGTGCTGTAGTTGGGACTGTAGTAGAAGGAGTTGAAGGTGTTGGACACCCACAGCATTTCAATTTAATCTCATAATCAAAACACTCTTGCTGAAGTCCTTGTTGTTTGTTGTCGCATATTAGACCAACATCTGTATTGCAAGTCACATCTTGCCCCACCTGTGACATGGACAGACCTGGGTAAAGAACAGCTCTACACTGGACTTCTTCTGGAGCTGAGCAAACAAGATGACCAGCAGAGATTATCTTCTGGATGGATTCATCTTCTCCACCATCAGGGCCTGGTGTGGGCTTTCCCAAATTGATCCATTCTGACCAACTACATGTCACATCATGTCCTCCAGGGCAAGGTGTAGTTGTAGGTGGCTGAGTAGTAGTTGCTGTTTCAGTTGTGGTAGAAGGTGCAGTGGCTGTAGTAGTAGTTGTAGGTGGCTGAGTTGTAGTTGTTGTTTCAGTTGTGGTAGAAGGTGTAGTGGTTGTAGTAGGTGCTGTAGTTGGAACTGTAGTAGAAGGAGTTGAAGGTGTTGGACACCCACAGCATTTCAATTTAATCTCATAATCAAAACACTCTTGTTGAAGCCCTTGTTGTTTGTTGTTACATATGAGACCAACATCTGTATTGCAAGTCACATCTTGCCCCACCTGTGACATGGACAGACCTGGGTAAAGAACAGCTCTACACTGGACTTCTTCTGGAGCTGAGCAAACAAGATGACCAGCAGAGATTATCTTCTGGATGGATTCATCTTCTCCACCATCAGGGCCTGGTGTGGGCTTTCCAAGATTGATCCATTCTGACCAATTACATGTCACACCATGTCCTCCAGGGCAAGGTGTAGTTGTAGGTGGCTGAGTAGTAGTTGCTGTTTCAGTTGTGGTAGAGGGTGTAGTGGTTGTACTAGTAGTTGTAGGTGGCTGAGTTGTTGTTTCAGTTGTGGTAGAAGGTGTAGTGGTTGTAGTAGGTGCTGTAGTTGGGACTGTAGTAGAAGGAGTTGAAGGTGTTTGACACCCACAGCATTTCAATTTAATCTCATAATCAAAACACTCTTGCTGAAGTCCTTGTTGTTTGTTGTCGCATATTAGACCAACATCTGTATTGCAAGTCACATCTTGCCCCACCTGTGACATGGACAGACCTGGGTAAAGAACAGCTCTACACTGGACTTCTTCTGGAGCTGAGCAAACAAGATGACCAGCAGAGATTATCTTCTGGATGGATTCATCTTCTCCACCATCAGGGCCTGGTGTGGGCTTTCCCAAATTGATCCATTCTGACCAACTACATGTCACATCATGTCCTCCAGGGCAAGGTGTAGTTGTAGGTGGCTGAGTGGTAGTTGCTGTCTCAGTTGTGGTAGAGGGTGTAGTGGTTGTACTAGTAGTTTTAGGTGGCTGAGTAGTAGTTGTTGTTTCAGTTGTGGTAGAAGGTGTAGTGGTTGTAGTAGGTGCTGTAGTTGGAACTGTAGTAGAAGGAGTTGAAGGTGTTGGACACCCACAGCATTTCAATTTAATCTCATAATCAAAACACTCTTGTTGAAGCCCTTGTTGTTTGTTGTTACATATGAGACCAACATCTGTATTGCAAGTCACATCTTGCCCCACCTGTGACATGGACAGACCTGGGTAAAGAACAGCTCTACACTGGACTTCTTCTGGAGCTGAGCAAACAAGATGACCAGCAGAGATTATCTTCTGGATGGATTCATCTTCTCCACCATCAGGGCCTGGTGTGGGCTTTCCCAAATTGATCCATTCTGACCAACTACATGTCACATCATGTCCTCCAGAGCAAGGTGTAGTTGTAGGTGGCTGAGTAGTAGTTGCTGTTTCAGTTGTGGTAGAGGGTGTAGTGGTTGTACTAATAGTTGTAGGTGACTGTGATGTAGTTGTTGTTTCAGTTGTGGTAGAGGGTGTAGTGGTTGTACTAGTAGTTGTAGGTGGCTGAGTTGTAGTTGTTGTTTCAGTTGTGGTAGAAGGTGTAGTGGTTGTAGTAGGTGCTGTAGTTGGAACTGTAGTAGAAGGAGTTGAAGGTGTTGGACACCCACAGCATTTCAATTTAATCTCATAATCAAAACACTCTTGTTGAAGTCCTTGTTGTTTGTTGTTACATATGAGACCAACATCTGTATTGCAAGTCACATCTTGCCCCACCTGTGACATGGACAGACCTGGGTAAAGAACAGCTCTACACTGGACTTCTTCTGGAGCTGAGCAAACAAGATGACCAGCAGAGATTATCTTCTGGATGGATTCATCTTCTCCACCATCAGGGCCTGGTGTGGGCTTTCCAAGATTGATCCATTCTGACCAATTACATGTCACACCATGTCCTCCAGGGCAAGGTGTAGTTGTAGGTGGCTGAGTAGTAGTTGCTGTTTCAGTTGTGGTAGAGGGTGTAGTGGTTGTACTAGTAGTTGTAGGTGGCTGAGTTGTTGTTTCAGTTGTGGTAGAAGGTGTAGTAGTTGTAGGTGGCTGAGTGGTAGTTGCTGTCTCAGTTGTGGTAGAGGGTGTAGTGGTTGTACTAGTAGTTGTAGGTGGCTGAGTAGTAGTTGTTGTTTCAGTTGTGGTAGAAGGTGTAGTGGTTGTAGTAGGTGCTGTAGTTGGAACTGTAGTAGAAGGAGTTGAAGGTGTTGGACACCCACAGCATTTCAATTTAATCTCATAATCAAAACACTCTTGTTGAAGCCCTTGTTGTTTGTTGTTACATATGAGACCAACAGCTGTATTGCAAGTCACATCTTGCCCCACCTGTGACATGGACAGACCTGGGTAAAGAACAGCTCTACACTGGACTTCTTCTGGAGCTGAGCAAACAAGATGACCAGCAGAGATTATCTTCTGGATGGATTCATCTTCTCCACCATCAGGGCCTGGTGTGGGCTTTCCCAAATTGATCCATTCTGACCAACTACATGTCACATCATGTCCTCCAGAGCAAGGTGTAGTTGTAGGTGGCTGAGTAGTAGTTGCTGTTTCAGTTGTGGTAGAGGGTGTAGTGGTTGTACTAATAGTTGTAGGTGACTGTGATGTAGTTGTTGTTTCAGTTGTGGTAGAGGGTGTAGTGGTTGTACTAGTAGTTGTAGGTGGCTGAGTTGTAGTTGTTGTTTCAGTTGTGGTAGAAGGTGTAGTGGTTGTAGTAGGTGCTGTAGTTGGAACTGTAGTAGAAGGAGTTGAAGGTGTTGGACACCCACAGCATTTCAATTTAATCTCATAATCAAAACACTCTTGTTGAAGTCCTTGTTGTTTGTTGTTACATATGAGACCAACATCTGTATTGCAAGTCACATCTTGCCCCACCTGTGACATGGACAGACCTGGGTAAAGAACAGCTCTACACTGGACTTCTTCTGGAGCTGAGCAAACAAGATGACCAGCAGAGATTATCTTCTGGATGGATTCATCTTCTCCACCATCAGGGCCTGGTGTGGGCTTTCCAAGATTGATCCATTCTGACCAATTACATGTCACACCATGTCCTCCAGGGCAAGGTGTAGTTGTAGGTGGCTGAGTAGTAGTTGCTGTTTCAGTTGTGGTAGAGGGTGTAGTGGTTGTACTAGTAGTTGTAGGTGGCTGAGTTGTTGTTTCAGTTGTGGTAGAAGGTGTAGTAGTTGTAGGTGGCTGAGTTGTAGTTGCTGTCTCAGTTGTGGTAGAGGGTGTAGTGGTTGTACTAGTAGTTGTAGGTGGCTGAGATGTAGTTGTTGTTTCAGTTGTGGTAGAAGGTGTAGTGGTTGTAGTAGCTGAAGGTGTTGTAGTTGGGACTGTAGTAGAAGGAGTTGAAGGTGTTGGACACCCACAGCATTTCAATTTAATCTCATAATCAAAACACTCTTGCTGAAGCCCTTGTTGTTTGTTGTTACATATGAGACCAACATCTGTATTGCAAGTCACATCTTGCCCCACCTGTGACATGGACAGACCTGGGTAAAGAACAGCTCTACACTGGACTTCTTCTGGAGCTGAGCAAACAAGATGACCAGCAGAGATTATCTTCTGGATGGATTCATCTTCTCCACCATCAGGGCCTGGTGTGGGCTTTCCAAGATTGATCCATTCTGACCAATTACATGTCACACCATGTCCTCCAGGGCAAGGTGTAGTTGTAGGTGGCTGAGTAGTAGTTGCTGTTTCAGTTGTGGTAGAGGGTGTAGTGGTTGTACTAGTAGTTGTAGGTGGCTGAGTTGTAGTTGTTGTTTCAGTTGTGGTAGAAGGTGTGGTGGTTGTAGTAGTAGTTGTAGGTGGCTGAGTTGTTGTTTTAGTTGTGGTAGAAGGTGTAGTAGTTGTAGGTGGCTGAGTTGTAGTTGCTGTTTCAGTTGTGGTAGAGGGTGTAGTGGTTGTACTAGTAGTTGTAGGTGGCTGAGATGTAGTTGTTGTTTCAGTTGTGGTAGAAGGTGTAGTGGTTGTAGTAGTTGAAGGTGTTGTAGTTGGGACTGTATTAGAAGGAGTTGAAGGTGTTGGACACCCACAGCATTTCAATTTAATCTCATAATCAAAACACTCTTGCTGAAGTCCTTGTTGTTTGTTGTTACATATGAGACCAACATCTGTATTGCAAGTCACATCTTGCCCCACCTGTGACATGGACAGACCTGGGTAAAGAACAGCTCTACACTGGACTTCTTCTGGAGCTGAGCAAACAAGATGACCAGCAGAGATTATCTTCTGGATGGATTCATCTTCTCCACCATCAGGGCCTGGTGTAGGCTTTCCAAGATTGATCCATTCTGACCAACTACATGTCACATCATGTCCTCCAGAGCAAGGTGTAGTTGTAGGTGGCTGAGTAGTAGTTGCTGTTTCAGTTGTGGTATAGGGTGTAGTGGTTGTACTAGTAGTTGTAGGTGGCTGAGTAGTAGTTGCTGTTTCAGTTGTGGTATAGGGTGTAGTGGTTGTACTAGTAGTTGTAGGTGGCTGAGTTGTAGTTGTTGTTTCAGTTGTGGTAGAAGGTGTGGTGGTTGTAGTAGTAGTTGTAGGTGGCTGAGTTGTTGTTTCAGTTGTGGTAGAAGGTGTGGTAGTTGTAGGTGGCTGAGTCGTAGTTGCTGTTTCAGTTGTGGTAGAGGGTGTAGTGGTTGTACTAGTAGTTGTAGGTGGCTGAAGATGTAGTTGTTGTTGTTTCAGTGATTGTGGTAGAAAGTGTAGTGGTTTGTAGTAGTTGTGAAGGTGTTTGTAGTTTGAGACTGTAGTAGAAGAGGTTAGAAGGTGTTGGACACCCACAGCATTTCAATTTAATCATAATCAAAACACTCTTGCTGAAGTCGCTTGTTGTTTTGTTGTTACATGAGACCAACATCTGTATTACCAAAAGTCACATCTTGCCCCACACCTGTATGGACAGACCTGGGTAAAGAACAGCTCTGCTGGACTTCTTCTGGAGCTGAGCAAACAAGATGACCAGCGAAGTTATCTTCTGGATGGATCATCTTCTCCACCATCAGGGCCTGGTGTAGGCTTTCCGTTGATCCATTCTGACCAACTACATGTCACATCATGTCCTCCAGGCAAGATTTAGCCAGTTGTAGGTGGCTGGTGGTGGTTGCTGTTTCGGTTGTGGTGCTTAGGGTGTAGTGGTTGTACTAGTTAGTTGTAGGTGGCTGAGTAGTAGTTGCTGCTCAGTTGTGGTATAGGATTGTAGTGGTTGTACTGCTAGTAGTTGTAGGTGGCTGAGTTGTAGTTGTTTCAGTTGTGGTAGAAGGTGTGGTGGTTGTAGTAGTAGTTGTAGGTGGCTGAGTTGTTGTTTCAGTTGTGGTAGAAGGTGTGGTAGTTGTAGGTGTCTGAGTTGTAGTTGCTGTTTCAGTTGTGGTAGAGGGTGTAGTGGTTGTACTAGTAGTTGTAGGTGGCTGAGTTGTAGTTGTTGTTTCAGTTGTGGTAGAAGGTGTAGTGGTTGTAGTAGGTGCGGTAGTTGGAACTGTAGTAGAAGGAGTTGAAGGTGTTGGACACCCACAGCATTTCAATTTAATCTCATAATCAAAACACTCTTGTTGAAGTCCTTGTTGTTTGTTGTTACATATGAGACCAACATCTGTATTGCAAGTCACATCTTGCCCCACCTGTGACATGGACAGACCTGGGTAAAGAACAGCTCTACACTGGACTTCTTCTGGAGCTGAGCAAACAAGATGACCAGCAGAGATTATCTTCTGGATGGATTCATCTTCTCCACCATCAGGGCCTGGTGTGGGCTTTCCAAGATTGATCCATTCTGACCAACTACATGTCACATCATGTCCTCCAGAGCAAGGTGTAGTTGTAGGTGGCTGAGTAGTAGTTGCTGTTTCAGTTGTGGTATAGGGTGTAGTGGTTGTACTAGTAGTTGTAGGTGGCTGAGTAGTAGTTGCTGTTTCAGTTGTGGTAGAGGGTGTAGTGGTTGTACTAGTAGTTGTAGGTGGCTGAGTTGTAGTTGTTGTTTCAGTTGTGGTAGAAGGTGTGGTGGTTGTAGTAGTAGTTGTAGGTGGCTGAGTTGTTGTTTCAGTTGTGGTAGAAGGTGTAGTAGTTGTAGGTGGCTGAGTTGTAGTTGCTGTTTCAGTTGTGGTAGAGGGTGTAGTGGTTGTACTAGTAGTTGTAGGTGGCTGAGATGTAGTTGTTGTTTCAGTTGTGGTAGAAGGTGTAGTTGTTGTAGTAGTTGAAGGTGTTGTAGTTGGGACTGTATTAGAAGGAGTTGAAGGTGTTGGACACCCACAGCATTTCAATTTAATCTCATAATCAAAACACTCTTGCTGAAGCCCTTGTTGTTTGTTGTTACATATGAGACCAACATCTGTATTGCAAGTCACATCTTGCCCCACCTGTGACATGGACAGACCTGGGTAAAGAACAGCTCTACACTGGACTTCTTCTGGAGCTGAGCAAACAAGATGACCAGCAGAGATTATCTTCTGGATGGATTCATCTTCTCCACCATCAGGGCCTGGTGTAGGCTTTCCAAGATTGATCCATTCTGACCAACTACATGTCACATCATGTCCTCCAGAGCAAGGTGTAGTTGTAGGTGGCTGAGTAGTAGTTGCTGTTTCAGTTGTGGTAGAGGGTGTAGTGGTTGTACTAGTAGTTGTAGGTGGCTGAGTTGTAGTTGTTGTTTCAGTTGTGGTAGAAGGTGTGGTGGTTGTAGTAGTAGTTGTAGGTGGCTGAGTTGTTGTTTCAGTTGTGGTAGAAGGTGTAGTAGTTGTAGGTGGCTGAGTTGTAGTTGCTGTTTCAGTTGTGGTAGAGGGTGTAGTGGTTGTACTAGTAGTTGTAGGTGGCTGAGATGTAGTTGCTGTTTCAGTTGTGGTAGAAGGTGTAGTGGTTGTAGTAGTTGAAGGTGTTGTAGTTGGGACTGTAGTAGAAGGAGTTGGACACCCACAGCATTTCAATTTAATCTCATAATCAAAACACTCTTGTTGAAGCCCTTGTTGTTTGTTGTTACATATGAGACCAACATCTGTATTGCAAGTCACATCTTGCCCCACCTGTGACATGGACAGACCTGGGTAAAGAACAGCTCTACACTGGACTTCTTCTGGAGCTGAGCAAACAAGATGACCAGCAGAGATTATCTTCTGGATGGATTCATCTTCTCCACCATCAGGGCCTGGTGTGGGCTTTCCCAGATTGATCCATTCTGACCAACTACATGTTACATCATGTCCTCCAGGGCAAGGTGTAGTTGTAGGTGGCTGAGTAGTAGTTGCTGTTTCAGTTGTGGTAGAGGGTGTAGTGGTTGTACTAGTAGTTGTAGGTGGCTGAGTAGTAGTTGCTGTTTCAGTTGTGGTAGAGGGTGTAGTGGTTGTACTAGTAGTTGTAGGTGGCTGAGTTGTAGTTGTTGTTTCAGTTGTGGTAGAAGGTGTGGTGGTTGTAGTAGTAGTTGTAGGTGGCTGAGTTGTTGTTTCAGTTGTGGTAGAAGGTGTAGTAGTTGTAGGTGGCTGAGTTGTAGTTGCTGTTTCAGTTGTGGTAGAAGGTGTAGTGGTTGTAGTAGTTGAAGGTGTTGTAGTTGGGACTGTAGTAGAAGGAGTTGAAGGTGTTGGACACCCACAGCATTTCAATTTAATCTCATAATCAAAACACTCTTGCTGAAGTCCTTGTTGTTTGTTGTCGCATATTAGACCAACATCTGTATTGCAAGTCACATCTTGCCCCACCTGTGACATGGACAGACCTGGGTAAAGAACAGCTCTACACTGGACTTCTTCTGGAGCTGAGCAAACAAGATGACCAGCAGAGATTATCTTCTGGATGGATTCATCTTCTCCACCATCAGGGCCTGGTGTGGGCTTTCCCAGATTGATCCATTCTGACCAACTACATGTCACATCATGTCCTCCAGGGCAAGGTGTAGTTGTAGGTGGCTGAGTAGTAGTTGCTGTTTCAGTTGTGGTAGAGGGTGTAGTAGTTGTAGGTGGCTGAGTAGTAGTTGCTGTTTCAGTTGTGGTAGAGGGTGTAGTAGTTGTAGGTGGCTGAGTAGTAGTTGTTGTTTCAGTTGTGGTAGAAGGTGTAGTGGTTGTAGGTGGCTGAGATTTAGTTGTTTCAGTCATGGTAGGGGTTGTAGTGGTTGTACTAGTAGTTGTAGGTGGCTGAGTTGTTGTTAAGGTTGTGGTAGAAGTTGTAGTAGTTGTAGGTGGCTGAGGTGTAATTGTGGTTTCAGTTGTGGTAGAGGGTGTAGTGGTTGTACTAGTAGTTGTAGGTGGCTGAGATGTAGTTGTTTCAGTTGTGGTAGAAGGTGTAGTGGTTGTAGGTGGCTGAGATGTAGTTGTTGTTTCAGTCATGGCAGGGGTTGTAGTGGTTGTACTAGTAGTTGTAGGTGGCTGAGTAGTAGTTGCTGTTTCAGTTGTGGTAGAAGGTGCAGTGCTTGTAGTAGGAGGTGGTGTAGTTGGTATGGTTGTGAATGTAATGGTTGTATGTTTAGGTGTTGTGCTGCATTGCACTGTCTTGCAACACTTCACCATTATTTCATAATTTAAACATATGGGAGGGTATTGTAAGCTGTTCTTACACAGGAGTCCTTGGTTATTACATGTTACTTTTTGTCCCAATTCCTTCAGGGGAACCCCTGGATAGTGCACAGCCTGACACTCCACTGCCACTGGATTCTCACATATGTTATATCCTTTCTGGATTATGTGTTTGATGGTTTCATTGTCCTCACCTCCAGGACCATATTCAGGGTAGTCTGAATTTATCCACATTGACCAGTAGCATAATTCTTCCTGACATGGTGTTTCAGTAACATGTTCTGTTGTTGGAGGTTTTTCAGTTGAGCTTGGAGGTGTTGTAGAAGGAGTAGGCTTTGTTGGGCATGCGCTGTGGTCACAACACAGAACTCTGACTTGGTAGTTAAAGCACAAGGCCAGTGGTCCTGACTGGTCTTCATTTCTGCACGTCAGCCCTTTAGCCAGATTACATTGCACAACTTGTCCCACATTGTCAGTAGTGACATTAGGGAATTTCTCAGCTCTGCATTGGATCTGACTTGGCTTTTCACATATCTTGTGCCCTGCCTCTCTAATCTTTTCATAAGTTTCACTGTCTCCTCCTGGAGTTCCCAGTGTGGGGAAGCTGGTATCATACCATGGAGACCATTCACAAGGATTACATGTGACTGTGATTGGCTCTGTGGACACACATAAGACAGGTGTTGATTATGTAGTAAATCTTACATTATACAAGTGAACATGTCTTCAGTTTCCAAAATAAATACCTTGCACATACCTGGTGTGGTTGATGTAAAAACAAAGGTGGTTGGAGACTGGCTTATTGTAGTAGTGGTTGCAGTGGGCATATGTGTTGTCGGTGTAGGTACTGGGCATGGGTATGCCCTCTTGTCAATGGTACCATTCTTCCCACACACTGCTGTGATGCAGTTACCATGTCCATCTGTTGTGTTATAGATGGTATTGCCAGGGGGATATTTGTTTCCATGATATGTGCAAGAACAGGCTATACACAGAGAAGATGTAATATTAACATATTAACCAAACATAAGTATGTATTTTTACAACTCACAATCTCTCCAAATCTCTGTATACCTTGGGCATCGTAATGGCATTGAATGGTCATTGAACTGCATGTACTTCAAGAGAGAGAACATGAAAAATATTGTCAATTTTTTTTTGTTATCAGTTCATTTCAACTTGCCACAAAGATATATAACGTTGACTGGCACATGTAATATATGCAAGACCTACCATGTATGACAGTTTTCGGTTGTTGGCACATTGTCATCATTATTATAGTGTCTCCCCTCTTTATCGTAGCAGCCACATTGTTCTTTTAAAACACATGTCATTGTATCCTCATCAAAGTATGGCTGAGCAGGTGGACATCTTGGATAGCAACCTAATTGAAAAACAAACAGCTGTTCATTCAGTGCAAGAAATGGCATTATTAAAACCATTGGTACCACCAGTTGAAAGTGGTAACTTTTTTTCTATTCACCTGCCATTGTGGTTGAATGAGTGATATTATTATACCACTTTTTAAACACAACTATATAAAATATATAACCAATGTAAAAAAGATGATTTTGAAGAAGATGTATTAAATCTTGAATTTAATTTGATTAGCAGATCAGGTTAAGTCATAAAAACCTAACCTTGTACCTTCTAGAGGAGGTATTTGTGTAGAGCAGCTGCCTGAGGGGTTCCTGCAGGTTTTCATACAAGGAGATCCACATGGCATGTAGTGCCATTCACATTCACCAGGGGGATTGTAGTAATCACAGAAGAGAGCTGGAAAAGATAATAATACTTTTTAGTATATAGTATATATAGTATATATGCTTGATTATTCAGGAAATCTTTATGACGTTACTGATCCTGTGAAGTTTAGTTAGTGGGTAGAGTCGGCTGTAAATAAACACTTGAGATCTCCGAAAGATTAGTCCAGCACCTCCTTGTAGGTGGAAGCCAATTCCATGACAAATGTATCGATTCTTCAGGTTTTGAAAATAACTTGTTTTACTCCCTATGTTCTTCAGAGCATCCTTAATTGTGGTTCACAGAACTTTGATTAATACAGGACTCGGATCTCAAATTAGTGCTAACAAATTGGGTATTTTCTCTTTACCTTATGCAACCCTGATAGACTCATCTCTTCCTTTCTCATAAAAATTAGCTTAGCTCAGATGAACTGTATGAACTGTATGCTGATTGTAGCTTTTCAACAAGGAATGTGTCATCCTGGTTACTCACGGCAGATCTTTGGGGTTCTCCATCGTATACAGATGCCAGCTTGATTACAAGATTCAGCATAAGCGGCCACAGCAGTGCAGAAACACTCACAGTCTCCACCAGTGTCACAAGCACATGAGTCAAACACACATGCTTCATAGTATGGAGCAGGATCCACCTACAGACAAGTGTATGATGGTACACAAATTAGTTCAATGGGTATGAAAGAGCAGCTCAACACAGCACAACAAAGCACAAAATGCTTTATGGAGGAAAGGCACTGCTGCACTTCTACTTCTAGTTCACTACATCTAAGTGGCAAATATTGTACTTTTTACTCCACTACATTTATCTGACAGCTTCAAATTAAGATTTTAGCACAATATATTATTATATATATATATTATACAATATGATACAACATCCTCATCATTAGGCCCTGCTGCTTGCAGGGTAAAAAGAAAAAAAGAAAAACTTTAACAACAAACTTGACTTCAATAACAACCTACAGTGGAATGGCAGGCTGAGAAGATGTCACTCTTTATAATGCTGCACTGTTTCTGGGCCCAGGACTGTCTGTATGGGTTGGCTGTGCAGGGGCTTGTGATGCTTTGAGCATCGGGGCAGCTTGGTAAATCTTTCCAACTGTTCCCAAACACCAGTGGGTTGACCACCACAGCATGGCACCTTGTAGTGAAGTCATTATTTGCATTGTCGTCATAGTTGCCACACAGCCCACAAACACGACCCTGAAAAAGCAAAGCTTCTTATATCATGTTGTTCAACTTAAATATCAAAACAAAGCTTGTCTTTTGTTGTCTGAACAAATCAATTGTAGTCAAAACCTTCCTTCAAATATTGCAGGGCTACCTTAAATTTTGGGTTGAGCTTGATGAACAAGCTGGTCTTCCTGTCCCACATGAGAATGAGTCCATTGTTGGCTTCAATTACCAGGTAAATGCCCATAGTGCTGTAATGGAATGGAACTGTTTCTTCATTTCCACTTGAAAGCAGCTGGTAGCTTCCCTCTGTTAGAATCAGTTCTGCACTCTAAACAAAAGAACAAATAGATTGTTGGGCAAAAATGCGTTTGTTGGTAAATCTCACTTATACTGTATATACTACCAATTTCAATCTCACTGTAGCCATTAAATCGGTGTCCACAATTGTTTCCCTTTTTTCAGCTGTGTGTATATGCATGCATATTGGCATTTTTTTGTTTTCAAGATTTCTGTGTAAAAAGTTAGAACTGCCTTTTGGATGAGGGGCAAAAAGAATTCTAAAGCACGTCCAATTGCCTTTGATTTAAATATGCCAAATCAGTTTATTTGTGTGACTCTATCTTGAATTTCAGCTTTGGGTTAGCAGTTTACATTAAGACAGACAATGCAGATGTTTTTTGAAAAGGTTTTATATTGACTGTCTACCCCCAGGAAGATCTTGATGGTCTTGGAGCAGGTGGTTCCTGTGGTTCCACACGGAACATTCTCACTGATCACTCTGAAGGTTCCATTATTCTGAGCACTGCCACAGTAGTCCTGAGGAAAGACACACACACACACACACAAGCAAATAATCAATATTTGTGGCTCTGCTTGACTCTTGACTTGCTGGTTCTCAGCTCTCTCATATGTCAGAGTAATGGGATACTAGTATTTATACACAAAAAGATGAAGACGAAAGATGGTTACTGAAGCATTGAGGTCACAGTTGGTGACAAACGGAGTGAATTCTAAAGTATTATATGATTCCTATATTACTGATACTCATCCTTTCATGGAGAGTGCCTATACAATTACTCTGTTACAAGCCAAAGTATACCAGCCTCTAGCAGGACTATAGTATGTATATGTAGAAAATGATACAGGAAGTTTCTCACAGAGCACACCTGTTACACACCATTGGCCCATCATAATATTAAAAAATAGTACATAGTAATCATGTTGTGTATTTAAGACGTTGGAGTTTTATATTAAGTGGCCATTTCTATTTACATGCAACAATTCACTGATACACAAAAGTAAAACGAGGACATTCAAGAGTATGGCATCCCTTTGATTTTGTGCATTATACCCAAACCTTTTGTAGGACAGGGTTGGAGTTAGTGATTTAGGTTTTACTATTTTGAATCCCCCAATGATATTCTCTAGGATGGCTCATTCTTGGAAGTGTCACAAAGCATGTTGAGAACGTCCAATCCAAAGACTTATGTCTGAAAATGCACATCAGTTCCATCATTCTGTTCAACATCTGTTTTTGTGTGCATTCATACCTGAGTGAGAATGTATTCACAGCTGCCATCAAAGGTGAAGCGCTTCTGATCAAAAGTCATGTAGTGTCCAGCACCATAGACAGAGCAGGTTCCATCACACTGGTTGGTAGTGCACTGCCACTTTCTGTCTTTACAAGTGCTGTAAACAGATACAGCTTAGACGGAATCAGGCTGACAATATTTATTTATTTAATGTTTATTTGTATAGGGACAAGTATGCCTAAGCTAATTTGATATGCCTAAAATATATAAAATACATGCCTTTTTGTTTGTACATGTCAGTCACAGATGGAGGTGTAACCAAAGAAATTAAGTACCTAGCATATATACAACATTTCATTCCACTTGTGATTCACCTACCAGGTGTTGCAGTCCAACTTGGTGGTCTCTCCAGGCTGGAAGGAGATGCCGTTGTGAACACAGGAACAGGAGTCTGGCTTGATGCAGCCTCCTTTGCCATCAATTACCATCCCAGATGGACACATACAGCCAGAGACGCACCCTGTGGTCACCTGGAGAGAAGATCAAACTTACAATCCAGTCATATGTTTCATTTCTGTTAAAGAAAAGAAAATGTTTTAACTCAGAGCTCAGATTTTTGAAATATTTGTTCTAGATATAAACCGATATTTGCATGTAAATTTTCCTTTTTTGGGGGTAAAAGGTGACTCACACAGGCCATGTCTAATGTGTTGCAGCTCTTCTCACACTCAGTTCCTTTTGCAGCTGGACCATTAGCAGAGCAGTTGAAGAACACCATGGGAGGAGCACAGGCTGCTGAGAAAAGACATGTCTAAAATTACTTTAATGTATTTTTAAAATGAATCTTGGTCACTAATTTTACCCCACTGCTGTCCTTATTTAATGCGACATTCAAGACTGTGCATTTTCTGCCTTGATAAATGGAGCTCAGAGCACAGATTTTTATTAAGACTTTTACACAAATTTTGTCTTTGACATGGAAACAAGCCCCATGAATCTGAAGTCTGAGAATCACAGTTACACATATGATTTGCAGAACAAACATTCTTTAGTTTGAATTTGTAATAATACACAGAGTTTGAGTTTTGCCGTCACAACGAATAGACATACTGGGCGGATGAATGAACTGTAGTTCCAGCACACAACTCCCCCTAAAACAACACCTTGTTGCTTTACATATCTGTTTTTTTGTACAGATTCAACAAATGACCTTTAGAGGTGTTGGTAGGTGTATTTTTGAACAGAACCAAGCTAGCTTTTCCCCCTGCTTCCAGTCTTTAACCATGTCCTAACTCCATCTCCGTACTTAGCACACATACCTTAGATCGGTATCCAAACCAAATCTAAACATCTCACTCTCAGAGAAACTAGATGAACAAATGTCCTTTAAAATACTGCAATGAACTAAATCCTGGATAGTAATTTCAAATATAAAACTAATAGTGCTATGCGGGCAGCCAACAACTGCCCAAATCTGACAGATTTAGCTTTGAAGTAGAGATCACTGTAAGTCTGTCACAACTGGACATGTAGCTCAAATCTATTAAGGCCTACTCTTTCCTAGTCCACAGCATTCATAGACACTATTTTAGTTACACCAGTAACTGAGTACAGCTGGTGAATACCATAAAAACATTTTCTGCCATTTGAGTTATATAAGGTACTGTCAGGAAGTAATATATCACTCAGGCTGCTACTTGTCAGGTGATTCTGTATTATGTAACTTACATGGCTGTATAATAAACTCTCCAATGCAGCTGAGTTTGCCCTCCTTACAGGTGCTAGGGGGAAATATAAAAAAAACACATTAATATACATATAACCTTGCAGCACACTGATTAAACGTGTGATATTTTCAGTATATCACAAATAAGTCAAAGGACAAATATTCACTTGTTATTTTAAAGGCCTGTAATCCAAATGTAAACAAAAAAAGCCAAGATTCATGTCAACTGCTGTTACTCTCACATTGATTGACAGGTCTTTGAACACAGGAACTATGAGTCAGTAATTTTAGTTATAATCAGTTTAGAAACACACAAATTGATTTTTCATTTATGAGTCAAACTCTTTAATTATATATATAAATATACTTCACATTTTAGTGCTCAAAAACATTACAGATTGGGGCTTTAAGGCTAAGATATGAGGTATAATGTACATTCAGTTGATCCTACCAAATCCCATAGACATCATATGCAATAACACAATCAAAAACAAATACAATATATAATTTTCATACCACATGACCCCTTCCTTGTTGATGACCTGTCCAGGAAGTATCACTGAGCCTTTGTCATAACAGGGACAAGCCTTAGGTGGGACACATTTCCCAGAGTCATCCAGATAGGTCCCCTCTGCACAGATACAGCCGTCGATGGGTGGGAAGGAGAAGTGACAGCTGAGATCTGTGGTGCCGATGCAGCGGCAGGTGCGACTGCTGGACGTGATGTTGTAGGAGTAGATCATGCTTCTAGGACAGGAGCTGGCATATTTCCCTGAAGAGGTCAGACCACAGAATCAGTGAATAACTGTTGCACTGCAATCATGCCACATGAAGATGTTTACTGTTTTTGTACAATTTAGCCAATTTTGCTACAATATTACAGAAAGGTTTTGTTTTTGTTTGCTGTAGTGTTTTAGGTTGTTGAATGTGTTTTTCCCAACTTCCAGGCCACGCCCTTTTCTGCCTGTTAAAATTTAGCAAATTTGCGAAATATGCAAAATCTTCTTTTGCATACTAGTCTGTGGTTTTTGTGCTTTTGGAGTGACAAAATTGGTGTCAAAAGACTCTCTTAAACCTCCTTGTCAATATTTATTTCAAACATTCTTGATTTTGTTGTTTGTTTGCATAATGACATTGCTCTTTGTTTGTACAGTGTCATTTTATAATAAAGCTGTATCTCACTAGATTATTCAAATTGCATGAAATTCCTTAAACATATCCAGCATGAGCTGCAGATTTAAACCATAGTGGGTGCTGTGAAGCATTTTTGTATTAACTAATCAATACATATTTCAAATGTTACCTAATTTGGTATACACATCGACTATCTGCTCCAGCATATTTAATATGAATTTATTTTAAAAACATTTTATGGTCTCATGGTGGCCCTAGTGGAGTTTCTGTTTCTGAGCTCTATTTGGATGAAATATTGCACTTTTAAATTACAGTTGGCTAAACAGTGTGCATATGTTTTTGTCACTATGTCACTGTGTCAAAAATATTTAATATTCATATTCAGAATGTCACCTGATGTTATCCTGACCTGCACTGATGGATAAGAGTTGAGAAGTTACCTTAACTCTGACACTTCATCACTCATTATTGAGATGATAAATGATTTGTTAAAGCTGGGGTAGGCAAAACCTTCCGCCTCTCTCTCTGCTGCCTCGTATCACTCCGCTAAGCCCCTCCCACCAAACCCACAACTTCGACCGGCAGCAGAAGGAGTCGGTTCCCCTGCGAAACCGTATCCCTTGTAGGGCTCGCTCTCCACAGTGTGAGCCTCACTGAGACCCCACCACGACTTGTTTTCTCAAAGACGCCCCTCCGGCGCTTTGCGGCCGCAGAGCAGCGCGCCCCAGGCTTCAGAGACAGCTGCAACGCCGTCCAGAAGCGGGATGAGAGGCTAGTACACCACACACACACACTGTTCCCCGTCAAAAGTTATCCCCCCCTGTTTGTCATCATGCCTCTTTGCCACTCGTCGTTACGAGCGCCATGGCATTGAACGTAATGAGCCTGAAGCTCCGTGTGGAGCCGGGACGTGTTGTTTTGTACTATACACTCTGTAGGCAAAGGAGGTGTTGGAAATTTATCACATGTTGCAGGATTTTCAGCAGGATTTTCTGCCATTCAATCAGGCTTTCACCGTCTGAAGGGACGTGCACGCACATCTGCTCTTATAGCTTAGCCAATACGAACGCACACATTCTTTCTGAAATAACCTGTGATTGGCTAAAGTCTCCCGTCACGGGCGCTATTTTCTGAAGCCTGAAAACAGAGCCAAGAGGGGGGGGTGTAGTAGAGGTTTGCACTCAGACCACTTGAATTACAATATGCTGCACGGTTAATATGGCATTTTTGCCCAATGACGCTAAAAGAAAACTGCCTACCCCACCTTTAAGAGACATTTTGGTTCAGTCAGACTCAATGAACTGTCAGAGGTCATTTGAGCATTGCCTCGAGGTGCTTGTACCCCATTATATTTGCTTACAAGTCTAGTTAATTTTACAACAATATGAAACAAACTTGAGTCCTGAAACAGTTAACACTATCAAATTTGTTTTACAATTAACAGCACCAAATTACAATATGATACTATATATACTATATGATCAGATATGATAAGGGTGTCATAATTACCTAATCTTGAGGCCCTGTCATGTAGAGATCCCTTTGTCCAAATATTTTCATGATCACTATTATTTCAGTGAATATTGTACTTATCTGGTTAGTTACGTAAGTTAATTCACGTGACTTACTAATGTAACTTAACTTTTAATTAAGTTAAAATAAGTCAATGTAGACTTTTGGTCTCACATGGGACACAAACAGCGGCCTCCTGGGTGAAAGTCTTGTGTTTCACCCATCCATCCACCCCGGGCCTATTCCCAAGCAGACTTTGTTGCTCTTTATACTCCCTCACCTGACTTCCTCCTTTGCTCCCGTCATAATTATTACGGTCACTAGAGGTCGCAGCCTAACAATAAATGTAAATATGGGTCATAATAACCTGCTTGCACAGGTGACATATACAGCCATATTTTTGTGGAGGAAAGTCTCTGAATCTGCCATGTGTACTGTACATAATGACTACTTGAAGGACGGGGCACATTAAGAATGTACATGACCCTCAAGTTGATTTTCACATTTTGGATAGACAAAACAACCTGTCATTCATCAGATATGATAAGGAAAATAAAAAATATATAAAGCATACATAATTTGTAGTAATTTGGGTTACAACATGTCAAACCTCTAATGTGGGTTAGTATCACAGTGTGAATATAGAATAGAACAAAATGGGATAACAGCTATTTCTAATCAAAACAGTGAGCTTGTATGTCAGAAAACTACTCGACACAGTATCAACCTTTCAAAGCAGAAGTATCGCAGCAAGATGTTTCGATGGCTGCTTTACCTCGTCAAAAATCATGTGACCACCCCAAACAAGGCCTCAATACATCACACTCATATCAGAGAGGTGTCGTGCTTGTTTTGAATACGGGATGTTCTTGTCAATCTGTAAAGTATTCGAATACAAAGCTGTATACTATATACTATATATATATATACTGTATACTCTGACTAACAGTTTAATCATGGTTTCAGATTCCTGGAAAAAAACACAGGTTGAGAGTTTCCAAAAGATTTGGACACGTGGCCCATTGGAAGTAGATGGGTTTTTATGATTTGGACAAGCTAATGGTGTCGAGTCTTCCGAGTCACATGCATAACACTCTTTTGTTTCACAGTTCCACACTACTCACCACAAATGGTCTTCCTCCAGCCGCTGATCTGGATTCCTGCAGCTGCACAGGCATGAACATAGGAGGAGACTGCAGCACACATGCAGTCCTCACTTTTCTCACAGTTACAGCTGTCATACATACAGTTCTGTGAGGAGACAAAACACTCTTTGTGAGGTCATATCACAGGTCTGGAGACTGGTCCAGGTCCAGCCCACAGAAATATGTAAAAGCTGTAGCTGTGAGACTTACCTCTTTGTAAGAGTCAGGGCTGATCTCTGAGTGACAGGAGGCGAACACTCCCTGAGGGTCACTCAGCATGGAGCACCAGTGCTGGGCGTACTTCTCTGTCATTAACACACAAGTGACCAACATCAGTTATTCTGAAGAACCCACAGAGATAACAGAGAATCTAAATGAGTCAGACTTACCATTATCCAGACTAAGACTGCAGGGGTTCTCAAAGTTGCTCTTAACATCGGGGCAACCAGCATGTGTCTTCCAGCTGTTGACAAAACCAGCTGCAGTGGCATCTGGAACACCGCTGAGCTTAAGAAAGTCATCAGCCTGGTTACTGTTGAAGTTCCCACACAGACCTGCAGGCAGACACCATCATGTTAATGACAATACCTAAGCCTTTATTTTGGAGGCAAATTGGATTGATTCTGTGGGTAGTCTTTTCCCCACAGGGTAGAAGAATCATCACTACACAAATCATTTTTACAATGTTGAAGACCCTACGACTCATCTTTCTGTCTGTATATCTTTCTTCTTCTTTCATACTAAAACAGACTGATAAAAAATAAATAAAAATGAACAACATGGCAGAATATTTTGGCAGCAGTCCAGTCTGGTTCCAAACTATAAATATTTAATAAGGGCAAAATGATCCATGTCATGGAACTATAGCAACTATTGTCTAAATTTCAAAGAAATCAGCTGTATGTGCTAGGGTTTTGTAACTTTCACAAAAATGTTGTTTTATTCATTACAGTACAGTGCAAACTATGAAGTAAGATCTTTAAAAAACATAAAACTAACCAAAACTTTCTACAGTTACAGCTAAATCAAAATGAGCATCTTTTTACTTTTTTCAGTCTCAGTATTTCTACTCTAATGGATATGTTTGATGCTATTTTACATGCTGTTTATGTTGTAATACTGACTTTGTTTTAAAATGTCATTTAAACAAGAGTACATGGTATGCCTGGGTTCTGGAATTGTTGCTTGTGTTTGTTTGAACCCCTATTTTCTCTTATTTTTATTCACATATTCACTCTTTGTAACAACCAACGAGGATCAATAACACCATCAGTATTTGAGTTCTGTGGGATGTTTCTGAGATCATTTTAGTGTACATACCACAGGTTTTGGCCTGGTAATCAGTAGTCACTGTGATGTAAAGCTGCATGACCGGCTGGAGCTGCACCTCCAACAGAACACCAACAGAAGTCTGGACCAGCAGGTAGAAAGAGGATGCTCTGAAGGCCGAGATACCAGCTAGGTGTTAAGAGAAAGGTTGGGGATAGGAGTTGGATGGAATGGAAGGAAGGAGACAGAATTAAATACTATTTGTCAGTTCTCTCAGTGCCATTTGTATGTTTTTAAAAAATAATTTCATTTATAATTGATTATTTTTTCATTAATTCTATGACCTATTGTTTGTAAAAAATAAAAATAAAAAATCCATATATGATAAATTGGAATTCACAATCAAGGCTGAGGTACTGCTGCCAGGAATTGAACCACACATCTCCTCACTTGGTTTTTGCCCTTGCTGATTTCTATAATAAGGCTCCAACCTCAATGTGCCAGATTTTGTGTTTTATGGTATTTCACTTTACAGAATTAAATAACTATGGAATATAGAAACCCGCTTTATTATGTATTATATAAACCAACATGAGGATGAATTTAAGACAGTATTTAAATGTTGATGGGGTAAATGAAGAGATCAGATATCATAGTATGGGCCTCGCAATGAAATATTTAGGAAGCCTGACAGCAACTGAAATTCAGTGTTTATCCACTCCTCAGTCATTCAGCTAAACTATTTGTGGTATACATTACATAGACAAATGTGCTGTAGCTTATAATATAATGTCTTTTTCCACATGTCAGAGAGAAAGTCAGAGGTGAATACTGTACAGGGAAGTGTCTCTCACCAGCAGAAAAGGGTAACTGAGCGTAAATGCCATTCACAAAAACCTTGCCGTTGGGATGGATGGTGATTACCTTTATATGAAAGGAGAGAATATGTTATTATTGAAATCTTTAGATTCTGGGTGAGTGTTCAAAAACATATACTGCTTGTACTGCATAACCATGCAGGAAGATTGCAAGATTGCAAGATTAATTTAACTGCATACTTAAATAAATATAGACACCAATGGCTGGCTGAAATGTAAGAAAAACATATTCAGCACTGTATTGTAAAATAATAGGTACCAAACACAGGTTTGGTATTTGAAGACAAGCAAAACAAAGCTACTATGGTTATGTTTTGCTCACTTCCTTCCAACAGTAATGAAAAAAATGCTGAATAGATTTTGATGGAAAACATTTTTTTAATAAAACACATTATTCAATCTGTAATATTGTATTTGGATTCAGGATCATCCATAAAACATCTTCGAGAATTATCTTCTGAAAATATTGAAGCTTTAATTTCAGATTTCTTCCACTTAAACAAGTAAAATAAATTGTGTGTGTGTGTGTGTGGGTGGGTGGATAGGTGTATGTATCATACTCACATTAGCCCCTCCAGACAAACCCAAGGTAATGGACTTGAGGCAGGTTTCACTCTCAGTCAGTCCACACTGCAACAGGTCTCCCTGTACCACAAACTGGGCTCCACTGCAGTCCTAAACATACAAAAACAGATCTGTTCTACTACATCTGAACTGAAACAACATACCTGCAGACAGCAGTGTATAGGGCACAGAATACCACTAGAAGAAGTGAACAGCGGATGTAGCAGCGATACCAGCAGCACTAATACTAGTATTACTAACAGTAGTATGGTTGTAGTAGTAACAGCAGAGATATTAGTAGTAGAAGTAATAGTAGTAGTTTTAGCAATAGTTGTAGAGGTAGTAGTAGTTAATGTAGTGGCAGACTATTTCCACTCACTTACTTCCAGACTAATTCCCCCTGTTTTTTTTTTTCAGTCCATGTACCTATATATAGTATGTGTGCTCCTTTATTTTTTACACTGCACTAGTTACCTTGCATTTCCACCCTATTGACAGAGAGAGCTTATGTGCTGTGTAGGACTGTTAATACGCTTCCTGTGTAGGTGGAGAGGAAGGAGGGGATAAGGCACAGAAGAAAACCGGGTGATACTAGGAGACAATGAGAGATCAATATTGTGTGATAAAGGTTATATCCATAATCCTTTTGAATAACTAACTGATTATTGCTAATGTAACACTGACATCATCAGAAAATATTATAAATGCATTCTTATGATTAACACACACTAGGCCTACTTTGCACAATAATATATTAGGTTTATATAGTTGTTAACGTTAGTGAGTTATTAAAAAGACCTGCCAATCAATTTGGAAGTGATTCCAGTTTGCAATCCTGGGTCTTTGGTGATGGGGACACACTTTGGTTACATTTGCATCACATATTAGATTATTTTTATTATTTAAATGAACTGATTTAATATATGGGATGGTACAGAGATGACATACACACCTTTACTCTCTTGTTTTTTATTATCTACACTAATGACAACCTTCTATCAATAATAGCTTTAAAGTGCCCTGAGATAACTTTGTTATGATATGGCGCTATATAAATAAAACTGAATTGAATTGAATTGAATTAACTGGTTTGAGGTTGAGGTCTTTAGGCTTGTGTAGCAGTGTTGTGCATGTTTCACCATAGCACGGGTGTGTGTGTGGTATAACAGAAGTGATGATAATGTGTACTACCTTTGCCAGAACGTAGGAGCAGTCCCCATGGAAGGTGTAGACTTTTTCATCAAAGGTGTTGATGTGAGCTCCTCCCTCCACAGAGCAGGTTCCTGGACAGTTCTCCTCCATACACTTCCACTGGCCACTCTCGCACACACTGTCAATGCACACAATTTAATCTTAATTGCCAGTGGATAGTCAATTAATTAATTTGCAACAAATCTCTATCTTTATTTAATTAGGCTAAACTAGTCTGCACATTTTTGGGGCATACTGTATTTCTGTACTGGACACACATTGAAAAAATTGAAATTGATTTCATAATCTGATTGTGATTTTTCTACTATACTACTATACTGTGGAGTGTTACTTTGACATACAGACAGACTGACATACTGTATATCATACCATTTTTTGCAGTTACTGGAGTAGGACTCTCCAGGTCCATAGATCTTGCTGTTGTAGCTGCAGGAGCACTCACTCAGTGGGATGCAACCTTTTCCGTTTAAATCATCCAGCACCGTGCCTGAAAGCGATCAAAGTATTACTGTATTGAAATCCATTGATATGTGTGTGTGCAATTGTTTGCATGTATGTGTGACACTCTGCTGTACCTGTAGGGCAGAAGCATCCATCAATACAGTGGTTTTCACAGGTGTGGCTGGACTCTGGGTTGGAGCAGGTATCAGCACAGGGACTCCCACACTCCTTGTACTCCATTTGATAGGGACATGACTTCCCTGTGAATACATCAGTTATCTCACTACTTGACTTACGAAACCTCTCTGATAACATTCATTCACACAAACTTTACTATTGTAACCCCTGAATGGCCTGCCCACAATTCAAAGGTATCCTTTCCTACCACATAACTCCTAAGCTTTCCTACCACATAACTCCTAAGCTTTGAGAAGCAAGTGTCTTAACTTAGCAAGCCAGGGTATACTTTTAGTCTTGTGGTGTTTTGTGAATACAACCCCTGTTGTTGCCCTTGTCATGCTTGTTCTTGGTTGGAGAAACAGTCGAGCCATCAATGCTGGTGTGGGTGGGCCTGAAGTTGGTCATTTGCCATTAACCGTTTAATCATAGCTCTAAGTTAAGGTTCATGATATCATTAATGTGAAGTGATATAACCCTTAAACTTCCACTTCTCCATTAAAATTTGGGAAAAAAACATTCCAAATTGCGTGATGCTGCAACATATACATTATATTCTGTATCTGCTTGTTTAAAAACTTAATGTGACTGGAAACCCAAGACACCACATTTTTAAGGGCGCAATATTCTGCCAGTCTCCTCTTAATACTGACCAACATTCTTGATCAACTTGCTTGAAAAAGTGTTGACTGAAAATGATGTCAGAGTGGCCCGGAGTTACTCTTGTGTTCACAGAATTATGATGGCTGAAACATTTTCTTTTTTCTTACTTTCATTCACTAAAGATAGATATCTCAGTTTCAGGTTTTTTTTCCTAATTTGGCCTCTTCTTGGATTTCTTTCAATTATAGCCTGATTTTAGATCTGCGTGTTTTGAGTCAGTGGACAAAAGCCCAGACAGAGCAGACAACCCCTCCTACCCATGGAATATTGAATTAGCAGTGTCTAGTGAGTATACTCACAGCAGAGCTCTTTGGTTCGCCAGTTATGGGGCTTGCCACCTGCATGGACACACTGTCTAGAGAACTCAGACACAGTGTTGCACAGGCAGAAGGGGTCTGCATGTTCATCAACGCCATTGCCACAGTGGCAGAGATCTGCAACACAGGCAGAAGTGAAGGAGGCAACATCCAGCAGACTGTGACAGTTGTTGAAGGCTGGCCCTGTAAGGATCTGCTCACACAGAGGTTTCTACAGACAGACAGACAGACAGATAGGAATAGGAGCAAATGATTAGACAGGCAAAGCTCAGACGGTGCCACATATTAAACATTTCTGCTTAATTTCTATTAGAAAAATTGTAACAAAAGCCACACATACAGTATCTATAGTTTTGACATGCAAAAACCATGAATGTCGTGCAGCTTATATATGATGTCATTATATAGATTATATAGAGGCTTTCTCTCAGCACCCCCAAGTTCTTCTCTCTAATCTCAAACATGCACACACTACGAGATTTCAAAATAATGTCCCATCACACACAACAGGATATTATTAAGATTATCACGCCAGAGGGAGCAATGCACCACCTCACGTGATCTCATGGGGAAGCAGATGTAAACAAAATGGAGATGGACGTGGTGCAACAACTTGCTGTAGTAATGCTTTGCAGTGAGAAAAAACAAAAGCAGAAGGCTGAACTAGGCTGGATGAGAAAATGGATGGGGAGACGTGGTCAACACGGGTTATCTCTTCTTCAGTCAGGACTGAAGGTGACATTTTAACTGTCAGTTTTAATATCTGTCAACAGTAGTATGCTAGCTAACATTAGCTTCAAGGGCAAGAATGTTTACCGTTGCTTGGCAACACCATCAGTTGCTCTGGGACTAATTAGTGTGAATGCTGACTCAGCATTCACACTATTGTTATCCTGTTTTTTTTCTTCCATACGTTTTTCGGCTCGTTTCAGCTCCTTCATACTTTGTGCTACAAAAACAATTCAACTATCAAAATGTTCAGCTTTTTAAGGACATTCCTGCTATGACTTTTCACATTTATACATTTTATACTTTTTAAAATATTAAGCTTTTACTTTCAGATTTTTGCCATAGGGAATGCATTGAAGCAACCTTCAAATCTTCTGCAACTTTCAGCACTTACAACTTCTGCATAATTTCAGCTACAAAAACCATTAAACTATCAAAATGTTCAGCTATTTAAGGACATTTATGCTATGACTTCATCTCAGAGATTGCTCCCACGGTTTCCACACAAATCGCAATAATACACGCAGTACTTCCCAATGATTGTGTATGTGGTCGCCTACAGTGACAGGAAAGAATTTAGAGTGAGGACAGACTTGCCAGGCGCCTCACAAACTCCTCCTAAAACTGCTCTATCGTCCCCAATATTCACTCTACAGACTTCATTTTAGCATCAAAATGTAGGAAAAAGTGTTTTGCTTCCTTTGAATTTTTCCGGAGCTACAGTTTCGCCACAGCGAGCCTCAAAGCTCATCCTCCCAGCCGAGCTCCCCATAGAGATCCATTATAACTTTGAGCAGAAACTATCTCCTTTTCTCTTTTCCCTCACATTTCTAACTCGCTGCCGTATCCGCATTTCTAACGCCACACACGTCAAAACTACATCACTGCGTTCAGAAGTTTCTCGTCTTTCCAGTGATATCCTTACTTTAGAGATTGGACGTATGGTTCGTACGGTAGAAGCAGGAGTTTGAGGGATGTTTTAGATCCGTTTTTCGGCGTTTTCAGACTTAGTGTCTGTATAACAGAGCTGTTTTCCAGCCCCCTTACTCCCCCACTACGTGTGGATGAGTGGTTCATACGACGGACTATCACGCGGGGGCCAGCAGTTCGAATCCCGCCAAAGACTTGTAGCTTTAGAATGGATTATGACTTAGCACTTTTAGGCAACAGATAGTTAGACACACAGGTGATGCTGATTAGCTGTTCCTCTGTACTGATTGGTGGATTGATGTTGAGCTACTTGGGCTACATTTTATACTTCACACTAAGCATCAACACTATGGAGGATATTTGTGGTGCTCATTAAAATGACTGGAGGACATTTTTGGCCACAATAACAACTTTGAAAGTCTAAGCATTTTCAGCAATGCTTTGTAATTTCTTCATTTTCGACTTGTACTGCATATTTTCATCTACAAAAAACATTCAGCTGTTAAAACTTGCTCTTTCAGGACATTCATGCTTCTATTCAAATTTTTTCCACCATTTATACTTAAACTATTGTGCTTATTTCAACAATTTATTACAGTTAAAGCAACAATACTTCTACTTTCAGCAGTGTTTCCCTAATTCATTTCAACATTTCAGATCTCTGCATTTTCAACATTTAGCAACATGTAGCTTTAGAATGGATTATGACTCAGCACTTTTAGGCCACAGATAGTTAGACACACAGGTGATGCTGATTAGCTGTTCCTCTGTTCTGATTGGTAGATTGATGTTGAGCTACTTTTGGCAGTTGTGCCCTCTGACATTTCAACCTGCTCTACTTTGAAATGCTACAGCTTCCGCATACTTTCAGCTAGAGACTCCATTTGAATGACTCAGTACTTTTAGGCCCCAGACAACTCCCAATTCTACCAGTTTTACACTTTAGCTTCCAGGTTTCTGAGCATTTTTTTGAACATTTCTGCCTAATGATTTTTCATGCAAATTCACTTCAGATTTCTGCATTTTCAGCAATGCTTTGTAATTTCTTCATCTTCAACTTGTACTGCATATTTTAATCTACAAAAAAACATTCAGCTGTTAAAATGTGCTCTTTGAAGACATTTATGCTTCTATTCAAATTCTTTCCACCATTTATACTTAAAATATTGTGCTTTTTTCAACAATTTATTACAGGAAAGCAACAATATTTCTACTTTCAGCAGTGTTTCGGTAATTCATTTCAACATTTCAGATTTCTGCATTTTCAACATTTCTGCTTTTTCAGCAGCTGCATTTCAGCTGTCAGCATTCACACGCATTTTCTTCAGGAAATGCAATTTTTCTAGTGTTAGCTTGTAAACCTAACGTTTAAGCTTGCCATTTCAAAAGTCCTCTTATTCACTTCCAATATTATTAGTAATTTTTCATTACTTATGTTTTGGGTTAATAGACTCTAAAACAAACTTTGTGTTGGCAATATGTGTGTCAGTCATGTAAGTGTTACTTTACTACTCCAATACAGAGGAAAAGCTGTTGCTAGAACACGGTTTATGAAACCAGAAGTGTTCCAGCTCTGCACTGACACCACAAGACATGTATTCTTACATGTTATCTGAAAATACTACACACTCTCTAACAAATCAGGTATTGGCCATGGTATAATCGTGATATAGTATATACTATAGTGATATTATATATCATATAACTGGGTGAAGCCTCACCATGTTGTTGCAGCTTTCTGTTGATTCCAGTTTGTAGTCAGAGCAGCTTTCAGTTGGACCATCCATTTTCCAGAAGTTACCAAAATCCTCTGGTAATATCTTCACACCTGTTTGGACAGAAAAAAAGAAGAAACACAGCTCAGTTCTGTGGCCATGCCTACACTGACTAACTTGTTAAAGTGGGTCAAAGCGTACCATGGCTGTAGAACTCGTTGTACAACTGGACCCCATTAAAGTCTCCACAAAGACCACAGGTTTGGTTCTTGTACTTCAGATCTAGCTCCACCTGTGAGGACAAAACCATGGCCTTAAGCAGCAGCAAGAACCTGCCGCACAACCGTTGTGACACTCACCAAGTTTGTCCATTGTGAATTAACGCTGTTTTCACTCTCTACCGGTGGTCAGAATAACTATAATACTCACTACTGCACTTGTTACATTACGAAACTTGGATATCATATATAAACTGTTTAGTGTGCAGCCTAACCCAATGTTATACTTTAATTCAAAGCTTTGGCAGTATTTTTAAACAATAATGGTCATAGCAGGCTTTTCTTTGCAGCCATAATCCTACCATAAAAGAGTCCTCTTCATTCCAGATAGCAACCAATCCCAGCTTTGCTTTGATTTTGATGTAGGTGGGAGTTTTCTCAATGAGCACTCCTGCTTGACTGAATGGTAGGACGGCTCTGCAAAAAGAAAAAAAGAAGTCACATTATTTTGGTCATTATGTTTTTCTTAACTCTTGTTCCTAGAGCCAAAAGGAAATTGTGAATGGAGCTATCACTTTTATCTAACCACATGGAAAGGTATGAAAGCAAAGAGTGGCAGTAGATGCCAATATTTTGTTAGGGAAATTTACTTCTGTGCCTGATGTCTTTAGGTTATGTCTATGCAGTTCTAATGACTATCACTCCAGGCAAACATTTTCACTAAGGGTGATTTTCAAGATGAGGTTGCATAAAACATCATAAACAAAGGGTGAAAGATTTGCATAGAACAATGTTTTTCTTCTACAGACATTAATTTACTTAACTAACCACTGTTCTCAACAGTGTTTATAGATTTCAAACGCCATGGTAACTCTGTTCCTGTTGATGCTAATCAAGTCATTAATGAAATGCATTCCATTTCCTATTGGTGTTTTTATAGTGAGGGTATGACATACTATTAATTATGACCCATATGTATTATCCAGTCTGAAACAATAAAGCGAGTAAACTTACGATTTGCCATTAATGATCACTGAGCCCTTGGAGAGCTCCACCACTGAACCCTCCAGCTTCATAATGATGTTTTTGATGGTGGGATGGCCACCAGACTCCTGTCTTCTTATCTGGATGTTGAAGTCATTGTAACTGCTCCTGCATGAAGAGGTCAGAATGTAGTTGCAGGTGGAGTGCAACTGGAAAACATCCCCATCAAAGGTTTTGAAGTGGAACTTGCCCCATGTACTGCAAACCTGGCCATTGTGGATGGGACTCACACCTACAAAGACAGATCAGGATGTGATACCACAACAGCAACCATATTTTACACAGGTCTTTACCCACATGAATGAATGCTCACACACCTATATAAGAAAACAGTCAGTTTACAGTTACTACCAACAACCAACAAGCTCACCTGTTATTTTCTCAGGAATCTGGGACATGGAGGAGAATGTGTTCAGGTGAGCAGACTTTGCCTCTGTTGAAAGAAGTAAAAGTTATTTGTCAAGTAATCAATAATCAAACCTCAAACTACATTAAAATACAATAAGACTGAGCTTAGCTAAACTATTAATAGTCCCGTTTGTTATATTTGTCAGGCTGCCAAATGGAGTATAATGTATGTACCGCTGTGCCAAGAAGCTATGATGACAGACAGGGTCAGCCATAGCAGCCACTCGTTAGCCATGGCCATTTGCTTCTCCACAGGAACTCTGAGGAAGATGGGAGGGAAGCCCAGCTCTTTATACCAAGGGGCAAGGTCTTAATGTGACAGATGAGGGAGTGGCATTCCCAAAGCTTCAAATGGTGATTCATGACTGCTGGTCCTGCCCATCCCATTTATTTCCATGGTCCCTGGTTCACTCTCCTTCACACACCTGATGTGAAGGGCGAGGTTATGGAGCATGCAAACAGATGTTCAACTCACACCTGTGATGGAGACAAAGTAGCACCTAAAGGCCACAGCCTATACTAATGTCAAATCCATGTCCACACATCCATGTGTTTTTACTTGGTCCATCTGATGTGTTCTTGGATCATACAGATTGATAACTTTCTGTATCCGTATAACATACAGCGATGAAGTAGAAATATGGCCACTCTTTCTAAAATGTTGTACCTGCGGCACGTTTACTGACAGGAACCAGGAAAAGAGATAATATTTCTCCAATATTAGCTTCTCTACACTGGCTCCCTGTAAAATCCAGAATAGAATTTAAAATCCTTCTCATTATCATCCATCAAAGCCCTAAATGGTCAGGCACCATCATATCTGAAAGAGCTCATAGTACCCTATTACCCCACTAGAGCACTGCGCTCCCAGAATGCAGGGTTCCTTGTGGTTCCTAGAGTTCTCTAAAAGTAGAATGGGAGCCAGAGCCTTCAGCTATCAAGCTCCTCTCCTGTGGAACCAGATCCCAGTTTGTGTACGGGAGGCGGACAACCTCCTCACATTTAAGAGTAGGCTTAAGACTTTCCTCTTTGATAAAGCTTATAGTAGGGCTGACTCAGGTGACCCCTGAGCCACCCCTTAGTTATGCTGCTATAGGCCTAGACTGCCGGGGGATTTCCCATGATGCACTGAGCTCCTCTCTCCTCCTCTTCCTCTCCATCTGTACGCCCTCATATCCATCAATGCTTGTTACTAATTCAACTTCTTCCCGTAGTTGTGTGCTTTCTCTCCCCTTTCTCTCTCCTTCTGTTGCTTTCTGCAGGTGTTTCTGCCTCAGGAGCTGTGGGGTCTGGATCTGTGGTTGCGGCCGCCTGCTGCCCCCGTGCTCCTGCTCTGCACCCGCTGCTGCAGTTGCTGTTGCTCTTATTATTAGTATTGCTGTTATAATGTTGCTCTTAGTATTATTTCTGTTGGTGTTAACATCCATACCATTACCACAACCATTGCGTTACATCCCTGTGTGGAACTGTATTGTGCTGCTGTATGTTCTCTTTCCTCCTGCTCTCTCTCCCGCTCCCCCCCATCCCCCTTCAACCCAACCGGTCGAGGCAGATGACCGCCCACCCAGAGCCTGGTTCTGCTCGAGGTTTCTACCTGTTAAAAGGGAGTTTTTCCTTGCCACTGTCGCATAGTACTTGCTCATGGTGGGAACTGTTGGGTCTCTGTAAATATAAAGAGTCGGTCTAGACCTGCTCTACTCGAAAAAGTGCCCTGAGATAACTTTGTTATGATATGGCACTATATAAATAAAACTGAATTGAATTGAATTGAACTTTATTTTATATTTTATTTATTTGTTTTTTTTTTCATATGACCCAATAGCACCACAACATCCTAAAACTAATAATTTGCACCAAATTGCAAAAAGAACTCCACAGACCACAGTGCACAGGAAACCCAGTCAGACCAATATCTTAATTTGAACTCCAACCAGCACTTACAACATAAAAGATCAGTGGAGAAGAACCTCCTACACAGAGCATGACACCATCCCTGTGGGACACCCTTACATGGCTGGACTGTCAGAACATCTAACCAGAATCTTCAAGTCACAAGGAGTCAGTACTTACCACAAACCATTCAATCCCCCCCCTCTTCCTCCCTGAGATGAAGACCAGAGTGGTGTATGACATCACATGTAACAGCTGTGGGGAATACTACATCAGTGAAATAACAAGGACCCTGAACAAGAGGCTGAACACAGGAAACATCAGCTGTCTGTGATCACCAGAACAAAACCACTCACAGCACAGCGGGAAGAGGTCTAAGGTCATCGACCAGACATCTGACACCAGAGACCATCTTTGAACAGAGACATGGGTAACTCTCTCCCCCTATATATGACCGCCTGTTATGACTGATGTTTCATATTTCACATTGTCACATAATGACAACTGAACCAACTCCATTCACTGAATGAAGACCGTGAGATGTGGATGAAAGCTCCGAAAACCTAGTAAATAGACCTTTGAGTTTAAATTATTTATTGCACATACAAAAAACAATTTTCTCTCACTAACTACCTATACTTCTAGTATTTGTCCAGGTTTTGAGACACTGTATTTGTCTCTGAGATTTCTTCCTCCACCCCAGTACAATCAAGGTGAATGTAATTTTGTTTCCACAGACCTCGTTGTGATCAGTTTTCAGTGAAACCACTTTCTACCAAAGAAATAGTCCCTATGAAAACTGTTGACAGTGTGTTCTATAGATTATCCTGAGTAAGAGGGAACTTGTTCTTGCTAAGACCGGATGCTGTTATTATTATTATTATTATTATTTTACTGTTTTTTAAATGCTGTGAGCACCTCAAATCAAATTCTAATCACCTCCATTGTATTGGGGTGGAGACAGATATTTCAAAACCAGGACAAACAAAGCAAAAACAGCATGGAGACATACCACTTGAAGGAAGTGAGAAATATGTTGTTGCTGTAATTTGATTGAACTGACCCTTTTAAATCATCAACAGTGAGTTGAGGTGAACTTTAAGGATTGGGGATAACAGTTGCTTAAAACTGCAATTCAAAACCAAAGCTTATGTCCTATATTTGAGGTTGTATTTTGGATGTATTCAGTTAGTTTCTACATGTGGCAATGACCAGTGAGAAAGAAAGCAAAGGTTCTGAGCTTCAGGATACAGCTTTGGTATTATTGAAGGTTCAAGTAGGAAACACCCACAACTACCAAATCTTATTTAGACCTGTGGGAATAATGGACCACCATTATGGGAAATTATGGATTGATATAATATAAGGCTTTAGATAATAAAGACTTCACTAAATACTCTGCTGAGTGTTTTTATTTGCTTTGCTTTATCATATTTTGACTCAAGCGATAAAAGCTTAAACATATTCAAGGTGTGTTCAGATCTCTGAGTGATTAACACTTTTGTCTTTTGTTTTCTTATCACCAGCAGCCATCTTTAACAATAGCAATACTCAACAGTGATTCAACATGAATGGAAAGCAGAGATCACTTAAATTCACTTCAGTTCATTACAGATCCATTAGTATTGTTTTACTGTCCACCCAAATGAGATTATGTGGCTGGCTGAAGTGGGTTGGCTGTATGCTGCACAGCCATGGGTGTAGCTGCCATCACAGCAGCACTAATCAGCAATTGTTTTCAGTCATGCTGCTTAAATCCTGTTGTTTCATAGGAGGTTCTGTAAATCACACCCACAGCAGTGGCTCATAATAATGCCTCAAACGTATCGTATATGTATAAGCATGTTTCCCAGTGAGATACATAGCTGATTTGTCATTTCTTTCTAAAATGAAAGTGTTTTACTAAAACATAAAATAAAATTCAATTTAACTTGAGGTATCTAAAACTGTATGTCTGACTGGTGAGACTGTAGGCCTCTAATTTCACAGCAGTATGTGCAAAGCCAACATTAACAACACTGAAAAGGTGGGTCTACTTAAACATAATGAGCTGTGTGGCTCTCCAGATAATGGGGTGAGTAGGTGTGATATTCATAACACACCCACATCACGATCAGCACACCCGGATCAGTTTTTACTGCTTTCAGCCGTTATTACCAGTTTGTCACCATGAAACTAAAAACCTTTTACCAACCTTGTACTAACCCTTGTTTCAAGTTTGAGACAAAGCATTTTTTATATTATTCAATAGATTTATAGTTTATGAGTTTTTATATATATATAAATATTTTAGATAATGTACATAATGTTTAATGAAACACTCACAGGACAGATACACTTTTACCGAGCTATGACGGAATAATAATTGGAATAAGAAAAAAAATGTAACTTATTTGTGATAAACTGAAATGATGTTTGGTTTTGATGGTTATTGATGGTACTCAGTGCCTTGTCAATCTCAATCATACTACTTGGATGAGAGGAAGGAAAGATTTATTGGAATATAGACAAACTTTTTATTGGTGGAAACCACCCAAATGCTATATAAAGTAGTCAGAATTATCACAGCCCACCCAAAACAAATGTTACCTGCCTAATTAAATAAAAAGTAGCCCAGTTGGGTGGAAAACCACCCAGTCTGGAAACAATGCATGTAATCCTTCAACCTATTTGAAAACTAAAAAAATGTGTGGAGATTCACAACAACATTTTGCTTTTACATTTATTGGCATTTCATTCCTTAATTCACTGCAGAGTAGGGCTTCCCAACTGGTGGGTTGTGTTCCAAAACTGGATATTTGTTCAGATTCTGAGAGGAAACCAAATGTAGGGGTTAAAAAAGAAAAAAGGAAGTTGATTTTAGCTTTGGCATCTTGATAATTGTTTCCCGTTGCAGAGTCACTAATGGGTGTCTGCTAGCAGCACAGACATTAATAAGACAATAGTTATTGCAACAAAAGAAATGATTGTGTTGCAATGATTTATACTTCATTGGCTTTGAAGCCCCAACTGCATTTTTGTTTTCATTTTGTAAAATAATTAAAGTGGGTTTTAAATAATTTCGGTGGCCCAATGACTAAGGAGAAATGTGGACCCTGAGGATAGAGCAATTGGAAACCAGTGCCATAGAGATTCAAACTGTTTTTTCAAGTTTTTGGAAGTTCTGTGAAGTTCTGCTGTACCCTGCTTATTCCATTGCTTGTTCACCGGAGGTCCCTCTCTACACTCTGTTAACCAGCCTTATCACTTACAAGTGTGTTGTGACAAGAACGTTGATATTGGACAATTCTGCAAAACCATGGATTACGTTCAATGACAACATGTTACATAAAACCAATGCCAATGTTTTTGAATTGTCTCTTTCTACAATATCTGTGCATGGCCACAATATGTTTAATACAAAAGTGTCATTTGCAGGTCTGAACTATTAACTATTAACAGTGGATGTAAACTGTGAGATGTGGAACAGTCCAATAGAGATGTAATTCCTATGAGACTGGGCTGGGCTACTCCTAACCAATTTAAGAGACCTGTGGAGCTCTCTTAAGATCACTCAGTAAGAGCAGTGTTTAATTTAATTTGACAGAAATTTGCTAAATAGTTTTTATTCTTAAGTTTGACCTAAGTAAAGGATTTTTATCCTTATCTTTCACTTTGGCCCAATGTTTCACTTTTGGCTGTTTGATAGGAATGTGGCCAGGTCTTCAGTCCTGTTTTAAGATGATAACCCATAAATTGTGTGAGGGGGTGACAAAGGGTATGAGAAGGGGATACATATTCTATTACTTATATTCTATTATTATTCTGATTACGTGATGAGGGGCAGGTGTGTGGACTGGTGACTGGGAAACGGAGGGAAGGAATGAGTACTGTTGCTGGCTAGGAGAGAAATAACAGGATCTGAAATGAGAGTCAGTACTGGGAAAAAGCATGGAGGATGAGAATGAAATATGTAGTCATGACAAATTGTGGTGAATGACCAGACAAATAATATAGTTTTAAGAACTTTTTACTCTTGGTCTGGATTTTTTTTTTTTTTTTTGTATTAGCCCATTGGTATATTTATTTTGGCTCATAATGGCACCTATGTCTAATAGTAGCAGAGGGTCATTGAAAAAAGCTAAGAGAACATAACCTCAGTGTCCTTAATGGTAACTTTGGCTCTGACTTGTAATGTGACAAAGTTGCACAATATTGAGATTTTCTGAGTCAACCTGAGATGTGACAACACTGAATCAAAGTGTGTTTGGACAGTGTTCACCTCCTTTAATCAACAGTGATAACTGTGCTGAGACTTTGGTGGTTTGGGCCCAATCACAATAAACCAGCAGCTGTGGTTTGACCTGGCTTAGAGGAATATTAATATAATATTTTATCAAAGTAAGGTTGCACAGCAAATATTTGATAAGATGAAAATAAAGCTAGCATGACTAAATCGTGTGTACATATGAAAAAAAGTTCAGTGGAAACACCCGTTTATATCATCCAGACTTATTTTTTATGATCAAATTGTTAAGGAATATGACTTGTCAGTTGGCTTAGTAATCGACTATATACATATATATCAACAAAAAAATAAATACAATACGTGTAATAGTGTACTATGAGTTTTTTAAATTATAGTGCAAATAGAAGGACTTGGTTATAGTGGGAATGAGGGTAGTGCAAAAGGTAATGGTATGGTAATGTGCAAAACCAGCATAACAGAAAAAATTATGTCATTTATTTATGGTGGAGTGTGAAGAATTCAGTTTTATTTTTATTTATATAGCACCATACCATATCAAGTTATCTTAGGGCACTTTTTCATATAGAGCAGGCCTTGACCAACTCTTTATATTTACAGAGACCCAACGATTCCCACCATGAGCAAGCACTAGGTGACAATGGCAAGGAAAAACTCCCTTTTAACAGGTAGAAACCTCGTGCAGAACCAGGCTCTGGGTGGGCGGTCATCTGCCTCGACCGGTTGGGTTGAGAGAGAGAGAGAGAGAGAGAGAGAGCAGGAGGAAAGAGAACATACAGCAGCACAATACAGTTCTACATAGAGATGTAAAGTAATAGTTGTGGCAATGGTATTGATGTTAATATTAATAGAAATAATACTAATAGCAATATTATAATAGTAATACTAATAATAAGAACAAAAGCAGTAATGGCAGCAGTGGGTGTAGAGCAGGAACACGGGGGCAGAAGGTGGCCTGCAACCATAGATCCAGACTCTACAGCTCCAGAGGCAGAAACACCTGCAGAAAGCAACAGAAGGAGAGAGAGAGAGGAGAGAAAGCACACAACTACGGGAAAGGAAAACAGTCAAGTTAGTAACAAGCATTAATGGGATAATGCATACAGATGGAGAGGAGGAGAGAGGAAAGAGGAGCTTATTGCATCATGGGAAGTCTCCCGGCAGTCTAGGCCTATACCAGCATAGCTAAGGGGTGGCTCAGAATGTGGTGGAGTTGAGGAGTCTCACAGCCTGAGGAAAGAAGCTGCTCTGTGTCGCCTGGTGGTACAGCAGCGGATACTTCTGTATTGCTTGTCAGACGGCAGCAGGGTGAACAGGCTGTGACTGGGGTGGGTATTGTGTTTTAGTATCCTTTGGGCTCTGCACAGGCACCTCACCTCACCGATATCACTGATTCTTGGTAGATGGGTACTGTTGTAGCGGCTATCAAAAGGTAACAATTAGCCGCTGAGAGCCACTGAGAGGGCTAATGTATGGAGGTCTGTCCGACACATTACGTCCATACAAAGAGCATCATTACTTATCGGTGTTACGGGTTGTTATTGTAGACGCGCAAAAAAAGAACACATTTACCTACAAGATGCTCAGCAATATTGTGGCAAAAAAGGAAAGCAGTCAGCAGAAAACAAGGGCTCCCACCTCACCCCCTCTCTGTTGCAAACAAAACTGAAAACAAGCAGGTGCACAGGTGATATTAATTACCCACTACACCCCTGTGGCATGCCCACACACACACACCTCAACACAGACACACACCCACCCACAATCACCATCAATGACTGCAGTGACAGGCGAGATTGTTGAATGATTGAGAATGCTGAGCTGAAATCAACAAACAGCATTCTGATGTAGGTGTTATTTTCAAGGTGTGTGAAGACTGAGTGGGGGGCAGTGGAGATGGCATCCTCCGTGGATCTGTTGGAAAACTGGTGAGGATCCAGGCTGGCTGGGATGTTGTCTTTGATGTGCTGAAGAACCAGTTTCTCAAAGCACTTAATCAGAATGGAGATGAGTGCCACAGGGCAGTAGTCATTTAGACTAGACACTGCAGACTTTTTAGGTACAGGGGCATTGTCTGAACTGGGACTGTCTTGAAGCAGGTAGGAACAATCTCCTGTAACAATGTAACAATGTTTAAAATGTCAGTAATGACATTGACTAGATGGTTGACACATGTTCTTAGTACACAGGGATGTTATCAGGCCTAGCAGCTTTACTCATATTCACTCTCAGCAGGGTTCTTCTCACATCCACTGTAGATACGCAGTGGCCGGTCCTCTGGAGGCAGAGTAGACTTTACAGCTGACTCTATACTCAAAGCAAGCATAAAAGGTGTTAAGCTCTTCTGGCAACATGACCTCACACATGATGGAGGCGCTGCTGCTTTTGTAGCCTGTGATAATCTGGATCGCCTGCTGTATGTCTTTGGTCTTGTTGGTGTTAAGTTCACTCTTCAGTGTTTCCTGATGCCTCCGCTTTGCTTCCTTGATACCAGCTTTCAGTCTTGCTGCTGTATGTTCCCTTGTCACCTGACCAAATGGCAGCTTTGTTGGCTCTGGATAGGGCCCTCACCTCTAAATTCTTTCAGGATTTCTGGTTTGGGAATGATTTTATTGTCTTCGTGATCACTGCATCATCAACACATTTGATGACTATCAGTAAAAACTTTAACAGCTTTGTAGCTGCCAGGAATGTTCATGTAAACATCGTCCAGGGTATTGTTTCCCCTGATGGGGGTGTGGACATGCTGATGGAATTTAGGTAAAACATATCTGAGGTCTGTTTGATTAAATTGCTAGCTATAATAAAAATACTGTTGTTTTGTCACGACTGCTGATGACCTCATACAGTTCCAAATTTTTAAATTTGCATCTGGGGTAATGTAAACAGCAGCAACAAAAAGATGGGTAAATTCTCTGGGCAGATAATATGGTCAGTATCTTAACATTAAAAATCAGGGGAACATTGTCCATCAACTTTCAAACTTTGAATACATTTGAGCACCTCCCCTTGTCTTAGAAACCCTGTATTTAACATGCAATGCAATAGATCTGCATTCTACTCATGTTTGATCCCTTCAAAGCACAGCACACAGATGCTGTCATAGATTAATCCCTGATCACCACCATTCACCCAGTCTGCAACTGTGTATATGTTTCACCATTACAGTACACCACAGAGGTATGTATGAAGTGGTCAGTGCTAATGTTTTCATTAGAGATTCAACAGGGCAAATGGTGTACACGAGTGCTGTTATTTTACAGAATTGCCTTTTCTCATTTTGTTCTTAAAATAAGAAGGGGGGGGGGGGGGGGTGAACGGATTACACATTTCTGTCCTATACTGATCCTGTGTAGCTGTCACGTGAAAAATGAACAAAAGACTAACAAATGAACGACCCAAACCAGTCAGCTGTCTGTCATGTGAGGAAAACGAAACTCATGCATTATTATTGTTGAGCATTTGTGGCCAAAATGAACGAATTACTTTCTGAGACGATGCGTTACTACTAGTTCATATCAAAGAGTAGTTCAAATGAACGATACGCTCATGATCGACACATCACTAATGGTCAGAGGCCTGTACTACGAAGCCAGTTCAACATACCCAGGATCTCTTTTCGTTATCTGGCTTCACTAAGCCTAACAATCGCGATCCCGCTAAGCGGTCACACGACGCTGGTTATCTACTCGGTAAGTCAACCCACGGTTTCCCAATCAAGCCACGAGCGCGTTCACATGAAAGGGGCGGTGTTTGCAGCATATGACCAATCACAAACATGACAGGTGTACTGGCAGCAGAGCGGCATACTTTACAAACGAAGACCAAACTGTAATATTAGAGAAATACGAAGAATTTAAACATCCTCCAGGCTAAAAGCAACACAACTGCAGCTGCTGAATGCAGGAAGGACAGCTGGCAAAAAAACCCGACTGTGTGAATGCGTAAATGAACAGGCTTATAATATCACTGCCCCGTCAGTAGTATTCCATTAAGTTAATGTGTTGCTTAGATGTATTCTTATGGAGTGTATGACAATTTTAGCCTGATTCTTTCAGCTGCAACCCCGGTGGTGTCAAACAGACAAAACAAAAAATAAATATAAAAACATAATTTAGCGGTAAATAGGCTTACATTCATCTCTTATAAGTACAAAGCTTTAGTGCTTCAGTCAGTCTCTGTTGTAGGATGACACAGATAAGTCGGTCAATCCGACGAGAAACTATCTCTCATATAAAACAAGTTCCTCTCACGATCCACGTACCGAGCTCCACTTCTTTTCTATTGGTGATGTCATTTTCCAAGAGAATTGATTGGTCAGTAGGCGGGGCTTTAGTACGTGTTGATCTGTTATCTCGAACATAACCTGCTCCGGAGCAGGTTTGCCGTGCAGCATAAGTTACCATGGCGATTTACCCCGGTAAGAAGTGAACCACCGTCATAGTACTGAAAACCCAGAGTTGAACCAGAACTTATCTCGCTAACCGCAAATCCTGCTTCGTAATACAGGCCTCAGGGCTGACTGACAGTGTTGACTAGCCAACTGTGTTGTGCATAGCAATTCCAAAGACACTGATTGGTCAGACGCTGGAGATCCCGTCCTCCCTCCCTTGCGGATAGCCTGTTTCTTTCAGTGTTGCCAACTTGGCAACTTTCTCGCTAAATCTGGCGACTTTCCAAATCCTCTTGGCGACTTTTTTTGTCAAAAGCGACTAGCGACAAATCTAGCGACTTTTTCTGGTGTTATTGGAGACTTTCTCGTGTTTTGGAGACTCTGACGTGAAAGCACGTATCGTTCTGCAGTTACTGTCCTCAACCAGCAGCGGTTGCTGCCGTGAGCCCCTCCCCCATCCCAAAGCACTCACAGGTCAGTCACAGGTCAGTCTCACAGTAGCCTCGCGCAGCAGAGAGGAGACCTGCACCACTCCGCGACCAGACTGCAAATGAATCGTGCGCACGCAAAGCTGCCGCTGATCCCGCCCTGGCTTACAGAGCGGGATGTAAATGTAAATATTTCTTCACTGTCACACTAAAATAAATAATTGCATTTGACTCACACAGCCTCAGTCACTTACTCACCTCGTCCACTGTGAGATAAGTAAACATCTAGCTAGCTAGCTCATCATGTCTCAGTCTAAACTGTACGCTCAAAAATACAGAAAGGAGTGGGAATCAAACCCTGAATTCAAAGGCTGGTTGAAGCTGTTTATTGGAGATGATCCACGGGCATACTGCCTGTATTGTAAGGCTGATTTCTACGCCAAACTTTGTGATATAAAAAAACACATGACAACTCAAAAACATACTCAAAAGGCAAAGCCTTATAACAGTTCCACCCAAAGCAAGCTGCCATTAATGAGTAAAAAAATTGACTGCAAAAAAGGCTGAAGCCACTATGGCATTAGCTATTGCTGAACACTGTTCCATGCTGGCTCCTAAGTGGAGTATAAGGTTAGAAACTAAACCAAACTTAACAAAACTAAACAAAAAAAAAAAAAATCTAAGTAACTCTGCCAAAGTGTCTCTTTTGGGTCACTTTGTCGGTCCTAAGCCCAGATAAAAAAGGAGGTTTGGATGTAGAACTAGCAATTCCACCCCACATAACAGTCTTTTGATTACATTTTATATTTCAATGACATCATTTAGCGACTTCTAGCGACTTTTAGGTCAGCCAATAGCTACTTTGCTTACTGAGGAGTTGGCAACACTGGTTTCTTTTGTGACGCCCTGTGTACCAAACCTTACCATGCAGTAAACCTGTTAAAAGTCCATCAGCATGCCTAAGTATTTCAAAACATGATGTACAAGGCTACAAAACTAAGCTTACAGACGCAAAAGTCACTGCACAAGTTTGCAAAACTACAGTTACGGATACAAACATAAATGTAGTTTAAGTTTAAGTTTAAATATTTGACCATGGAGTGTGTGTGGAAACACAAACGGCTTTCACAAGTTTATTGATTATTATTTACATATTTACAAAATTTCTCAAGGTCTACCAAAATAATAAATAGTCTAAAAATAAAGTGGGACTTGTAGAGAAACGGGGGAAAAAATCAAAAGGAATAGCTATTCAATGAAAGGGCAATGTACTGACAAGTGATACATTGGATTTTACCTTCACCGAAATATCTTAATAGATTCATCATGAGTGTCGATAGGTACAACAGTACAGTCCAACCACACCAGGAGAGATGGACAGTTAAAAGGTGCAGACTTTAGCAAAACACTTTACTGTACCCCAAGGCCAGTGTTACACACTGAAACACTTATTTTATATTTTTTGTTGATTTTATATGTGTATTTAGTTAAATTAATTTACTTCACATAAGTGTTTTAGTAAATTTATATTCTTATTATGACAAGGTTAAAATATTACTACCTGAATGCTTACCTGCTGTGAAGAAAGAAAATTTGTTACTCTTACTCTTCAGGAGGAAAGCGCTTTCCCTTTAAGAGAACCACACCAACATGCTGAAGGAAAAAGTGTGCTTGTGTTGAACTGTGGGCATTTGTTATTAAAAGCTGCAAAAAAGAAGATGGACGTGTTGTTGGCAGTTCATTTTGGTGGTGCAACACCAGCAGAAAAAAAACATTCCAGCACTGCATCACATCTCTGGTCGCTTTAGTTCCAGGATTGCTGGAACTATTATAGATGACTGCCAGTTAGCATCATGCTACATTAGCTGAGCCTCACGTTAGTGTTAGCATGTTACTAACATGTTACTAATCTGTTACTAGAAATGCTAATTGCTTGCATCATATGTTTGACTACACTTCGATCAGCAGTTCTTATTGGACAGTTAGCGTTCAGCCTATAGTATGATATTGATTATGTGTCTGAAAAATAATGTTTTATGCTGCTATGTATTTAAAGTGCTATTGGTAGTAATGAAGTAATTGCACTAGCAGTGTTAGGGCTGCTGATTGAAAGCGTATTCACTGAAATGGAGGAAGCTGACGTCGGGAAAGGGACCCCTGGTGCAGTCAGATGGCCCTGTTGCCGCTGCGATAGAGTGGGTGAATGAAGACAAATAATGAATGGATAGCTGAGCTGGTGAAGACATTTGTCACAGTCAAAGCTGTATGGTGTATAAGAGCTGGTAAGCAATAACATTACTGGCAATCTGTACCAAAAATGAGCGTTCCCGTTAACAATATTTTCCTGAATATCCGTAAGGGGACGTTCGCTGCAGGGGTCCAGCATAGCTGTTCTATGCTGGTAGTCAACTTGCTTCTTTTTCAGCAGGGTAAATCAGTGATCAAATAATTAAGCAACACTTAAGGAGTTTAAGTTACACTGCAGGAGTTCTAAATAATCCAGAAAAGACTGAAAATAAATGAGCAACAAGTTCCTTGCGTCAGGGTGTTCATCATTTGACAATAGACACGTCCTATTGGTTTGATGTTTAGTAAGGTCTGCTGTAACCTATCCAGGTGAAATGAGTATTTACCTGGCCTACAATGAGCTAACACAGTAATACTATATGCTCGCCAGTTAACTAGTGGAGCTAATTTTAACTAGTATGCTATTGGGTAATTACATCTATAACAATGCATCATATTTTATAAGCTGACCAACTTTGTATGTAAAAACTTCACAGTAGTCCTTCAAAGTAACCCGTAATACCAGATGTGAGATAAATTAGTGGAGAAGAAGTTTAAAGTAACATGTAGTGGAAACACTCAAGTGAAGTACTTCAAAAGTTGTACTTGAGTACAATACTTAGTAGTAAATGTACTTAGTTACTCTCCACCACTGGATGTAATCATTTGAATCTGCCACATGGATGGGTGTTGTCCCTTTGCTCCATGTTGCAGTTGCTGTATGTGCAACAGTTTCCATCTGAGATAAAATGCAGTACATGGATTCAATTATAACATACATGGTGCTACAACACATCTAGATGATAAAACTGCCAACACCTTTAAATCAAGTTTTTCTACTGCAACGACAAGACAGATTGCTTGTACTCAAAACGCATAAATAATAAAAAGAAAACGTGTAATCCACCCCACCAACCCAACTTTTTGAAACCTACAGATGATTATCTGTCCAAAGTACACAGAAGTCATAGGTATGGTTGAATTTGGCATGCGTGAGAGATAAGCATGATGTGTAGGTGTATGAGCTGTTATCAGTGTGTATCAGGTTAGACTGATAGCTCTGGGCGATGCTGGGTGCTGCTGTTTGTCTTGCAGGAGTGGTGCTGGACAGGGAGTGAAACCTGAGGAGTAAAAAGCCAGAGGGAAATCTGAACTGGAGAAAAATATAGGAACAAGGAATTACAGATGGAAGAAATGCCATGCAATGCGTGACAGCTACCTCGCTGAACTGCTGCGGCTTGCACACGTGGCATGAGTTCACCTGGAACTCCCAAACCATGGCAAAGTCTGTTTGTCTCTGTCATTGTTTGCTCACATAGAACCTAATGTTAGCTAGCTGTCATGTATTAGCAAAGGTTAGCACTCATTCCAGCGGACCTCTGCCAGACCAGCAAAACGACAGTTAAAAGTTAACTTTAACCCTTCCCAGTTCTATGTAAGAAAACAACGGCAGAGAGAAGCAGACTTACTTGATGTTAAAGAAATCGGGAACTCATGTAGGCCATTGGCGTAGGTTTGCAGTGATGCCAGAGGCTCCAAAATAAAAAAATAAAATGAAAACAGTTTTAATGCCTCTGTTTGATTTTTCAGTGAAACTTTTTTCAGTGCCAATACAACTTTTTCCAATACAAATGTTTCAATGTCACTGTTTCCTTTTTCAGTTCAGGTTTTGTTTTCAATGCCAAATTTTAAAGCCACTGTCCTGGCTCCATATAAGAAGCGTATGTTCAATTGTTTTTTTATGTCTGTGACATATTCTTCAGATAGACATTGAAACTGTAGTGAAAGGTGTAATGTTGCTGGTTTGATGTCAATATGACTATCAACAGATCATTTTGGTCTATTTTTGCTGAAGCCCGAGCAGCGCGAGTGTGTCACAGAACCTCTTGCTTTTCATTTTAACACCCATGTTAACAGGTTAGAGCAGCCACACGTGAGCTGTGCGGCTGCAGTGCCGCACATCTAAAGTAGTGTTGTCATGATACCAGAATTATGACTTCGGTACTGAAACGATACCACAGCAAAAAATCTAAAACATCAGGAAAAGTAATGGAATAATAGATGACACAACATGAACTTTGAAATTTTCTTTATTTATTTAAAAAACGTAAAAATCAAAAATAAATAAAATATTTTTTGTGTCAGCTGCTTTGCTATATAACTATTGAACATGTTTTAACAAAGATATTGTGTTGCAGCTGCTGAGCTTTATAGCCATGTAAAAGATGTTTGTCACAGAACGTGGACATGTGAAAACCAGAACATGTTTTTTTCTCTCTTATTCTGTCTCTGGCTTATTTTTTGGACAGTTCAAGGTTCTTAGCCAGGAAAACAAGTGTGTCAATGTGCCTATTGCGTCTAGGACTGCCGATAATGCCTGATGTGCTGAACACTCGAACACTGTCATTCTTAAAGTATTGGTACTAATAATAATATATTGGACCGTTTTTAATGGCAAGGTGTCACGGTACCTTCTTGGTATCAGTATACCGTGCACTAATCTACTAATCTAAAACACTAATCTAGAGATTCGGTGTGTCGCCTTTTTTTCCACATGATGCACGCGGTTCTAAGCAAAAAATAGACAGTAGCAAGGTAGCCGTCATGCACAGGTAGAGGTTTAGCAGAGCGTCACACGGAAGAAATAGGCGATACGCCGAATCTCTAGATGAGCAACGCTGCAGTTTAGCAGCCTGAGCCATGCGGCTGTGTGGCTGCTCTAACCTGTTAAGATGGGCACCTAAATGAAAAACAAGAGGTTTTGCAACGCACACGTGCTGCTCAGTTAGGTGTGTCCTGGGCTTTAGTCCACGCCCACTTACTACGTGAGCCCCACCTCTGTCTCACCTCCATGGTCTGCGCCCCACTGGGTCCATCCGGTACCCACAAGCAGAAACACACACCCACTTCACGAGAAATCAATAACCAGTACGTACCTCACCAATGCATCGCAATGCTATGGCACATCGCAGTTCATCTTATGCGCACAGATGGCACAGAGACAGTACAATACCTGTTATTCAGCATGAGGGAATGGAACTGCAAAACAACATAAAACCTACTGCTGTGGGAAGTAGAGACGATGGTTTAACAGTTTAACTTTAACAGTCCAGCATAGAGCAGAGTAGGAGAGAAAACAGATCTCCATGTGCCGAGAGGCATGAGGGAGAGCATGTGGTAGAAAAAATCCCAAAGATGGGCCAGATGTCTTCAGGATTTTCACCACACTGTAAGTACACTTCAATACTCAAAAATAATTCAACTGAGTCAAAAGAGTTCAAATATGAATAGAGTTTACTGACAAATCAACAAGTACAGCAAACCCAAGTTAGTTCATGGAGCAACCAACAGTCAAGCATACAAGCACACACACACCTGAGTCAGTCCATGAAGTAACTGACAATCCAACTATAACCACCTGCTGACCTTGGCCCAATTTCTGTGATGTTTTCAGCCTGCTCTGAGCCAGCCCACAGTTTCATCCCTTTTTTTCCCACTGTCTGATATACTAACCTCCCACTGCCAGCTGCTGTACTTAATTAAAAATACAAGACTTCTATGATTGTGCACACATCCACCAACACATGACTACATCATGATTATGACTGAACCTGACTGAACCTGACCATTATCAATATGATTGACTTTGACTGACTTATACATAATACTGTAATATTGATTATGACTCATCAATATTATACCACATTTGGTGAATAAAATTTCCCACAAGCACACAGTTAAAGCATCCCAAATAACAATCACTCTGACAAAACGCTTATAGAGTGAGTCATAGAAAAACAAGAGACATCCCGCAGATAGAAACAAATGAAAGAGCAAGGGGAGTTAATAGATAATTGGAATAGTTACAATTAGAATGAGCTCTCTTTCAAATCAACATTAAGATATGAGTGGAAGGTATTGTTCTTGCAACTGCATTTATAACATGTGTAATGTAATAACCACTGACTATCCGTGTTTGACAGCAATATAGCACATTGACCATACACGGTCCAGCCATATACTAGGTTTCGACCTAGTCTTGTTGCAAATACTGGGGTGCCTATGGGGTACAGTACTGGTAAACATAGCTGTTGACAACAATGACATCCTGCGGTACCTATTAAGTAATAATGGTATAACGTATTTCACAGTTGATGTGATGTGCTACCAAAACATAATATACTAATAGATGAAGAACAATAAAAACAAATGCTTCTGCCCTTTGCTCATGGCAGGGGCTCTTCATTTCTTACAGGTGTGCCTTCGGCAGGCAGTCAGACGATCATGTAATAATTGCAACAGGCCTAATAAAGACTCATGTACATTAACTTATACAAAAAATAAGAAGATATCAAAATCAAATGAATAACTGTAATATGAAAACTGAAACCGGCTTCATGACGCTGTTCGCACTGTGTGAGTGGCTGTGGGAGTATGACTGTGGGTGTGTGTTGGGTGTGTACATGTTTTTTTGTTCTTCTCATGTATTTCAATTTGTTCTTTACTACCCTGTACAGCACTTTTGATCGACTGTGTTTTGTAAGTGTTACATGATCTGCAGCTTGTAGATAATCAAAAACGCAACGCTGAGAAGTGACATATGTCATTTGGTTATCTGATTAATTGAAAGAATAAAGAAACTTTAAAATGACTATACAGAAAAATCAACAGATTTTATTTTACTCTCTCATTTCATGTCTGTTTTAGTGTTTTTTTTTAAGTTTCTTACTTTTTTATATCGCTCACTCTTTACATAAGTTTAGTAACTGATCTTTTTCATATTTTCCCCAAACTATGAGATTACTAGAATACTAGATTTCTACTTTACAACACAACAGCTATGGTGGATATTTCTGTAATAAAAGCTCACAAACAAGAGCGTCTTTCTGAGGTTTTTTATTTTCACACTTGCAAGCAGGCAGTCACACCCTTCAACAAAGTATCAGACTGAGCACATTTCTCCTTCTCTCAGGCAATTATTTATACAAGATGTGGTATGGCCACCCAGACATGAGCGAATGTAACTCATCATCTCCAATTACAAGTCTGCAGCTGCATTTTGATACATAGACTACTGTCCTTGCTGATATGGTCAAAGACAGCCTTGCTTAATAAGTACACTGTGGTAATATGCCACAACACTGTATTCTTGTATTTTTGCCACTACAGTTCCTCCCTTTGAGCATTTTTATGCCCACAAAATCATGCCAAAATATATTTGGGGATATAACGAAGAGTTACTATGCACGCACAAACTTTAAGAATGTAAACTGAGAAACAAAGTTATCAAAATAAACTGCACACACATTGTCATATTGAAAAACGCTGTTTTTGGATTTTCTTTTTCTTACTTCTTTTTTTTTTTTACTATGTCAGTACATCTTAATGAAAACGAGGAAATATAAACAAAGGATTTAAGTATTAATATCATCTTTGTTGTGGTAAGGTGAGATCAGGGCAGATGCAAGCCTGGTAGTGGGTCATTTTCAGAGGCAGCAGTGAAAGAGTACAAAATCTGGGCCACAGTTTCCTGTACAACCACTGGAGTCATACCTCATCTCGTGTCCTTGTGGTAAAGTATACATTGGTATTACAACTAGAACTTTGAAGACTAGAATGGCAGATCATTGTTCTACAAAGACAGTCCAGTTGCCCTTCACTTTGCACATATGAAACATCCCCCAACCTCATATTGGTATACTGGTATTGAGAGAGTTTAAATTTCCAGATGTGGAGGTAACTTAAAGGAAGCCCTCCTGAAATGCGAAGTATATTGGATTACTAAATTAGACTTAGTGTAAGACTTACCCAGCAAACATGCCCAAACTTGCAAACTTGCTCCAACATGATGTCACATGTCACCTTCGACTGTGTCAGTGATCAAACCAAACAGCCAACCAATGGTCATGGTCAGTATTCAAAGTGACCAATCAAAGGAGGGGAGACATCAGCCACTGTCTATTCCATCCCCGTCTCCAAAGTCTCAAAAGTCAACTTGACGAGCAAGCTGCTCGCAGAGCAGAAATGCTCCCTCTCGAGAATGCTTTTCCGCTTGCAGATACTGTTCTGTGCACAGCAGGAATGCTCCCTCGCGAAGATGGTGTTCTTGGTTTTTGTGTGTGGGGGGGTTGAGTCAAGTTGAGTCGTCTTGACAAGAAGGCTGGCTGGCTCTGTTTCCTGCTTTTTGGTTCTTTGCTAATCACATGCCTAATTGTGATTTATGGAAGTCTGTCTCTGTCTAGTCAGTGTTGTAATTGCATGAGTTCTGCCCTCAGTTGGAAGGAAAATTTTGAGCCTGACTGTTATTATTGCCCTTTTTTTCTATATAAGCTAGGGAAAACCATTACGGAGAAAATATTATGCCAAACTCCCTTTAAGAAATGTGACATTAAGAAATGTGACATGACATAAACACATAACTCCAGAAACACAAGATAAAGGGCGTTATATGTAGACAGTCTTATTGTCAATTCGGCATCAATATAATCCATAAAGATAAACTGTACTTCTGTACAAACTTTACAGTTTGGATTTTGTTGCCTCAACTCGCTACCAGCCTCCGTTGGTTAGCTGCGCTATTTTAGTGGGAGAAGACTGACTTTCTCACTAAAATAAGTGCTGGATAGTTGATCAGATACACGCTGAATAAAAGACAGACTCATAAAACTTTTAATTCTATTGTGTGTTTTTCGTCCATTACCAAAGTAACTAACCATTTTGCTGCTTCCTGTTTAGTGCTGGAGAGAGCACACTTACCTTCTGATAATATTAAACATGTTTGATTTTATCGGAACGTCAAGGCAAAGAAAAGACTGACTTAATACAGCTCGGACTGAGTTTTATGATCACCTGACAGATGATTGATTGCAGAACATTTTGTTGTTTTTTGTGGCAAAGTTATATGATCAAAAAGTGGGGATGCAAAAGCTCACGTTTGCTCCCCCAAGTCTAATAGTGGGGGTGCAGCTGCTCCGCTTGCTACATTGCTCGGGCACCTATGCATAAGATATAGAAGAATAGACACAAAATAATTTTTTAAATATATTTTATTCCATTCTTTTTACATCACCATAGCAACATGTCGTCATGCATGTTTCGTTTTGCCGCCCTGCCATTTCATTGGACTGTTTGTTTGTTTTTCCTGTACCATCCAGACAGTGTTGTCCGCCTAATGAAATGTAATAAAACAGCACAATTTTCAACACCCATCAGTTAATGGGTTAAAGTACCTTGAATCATTTCATTGAATATCAGTGACTGAACAAATGTGTTTTGTACCCCTCCTCATGGCATTCTCTAAAATCTAATCTAGATAATGGAAACATTCAGAGTAAAGTTTGAATAAAATATCAAGCAACTTTATGGAATTGTGACTGCAATTGCAGATTATTACCACATGTTATTAAACTCAGAGATGATTGCTTGGATATCAGATCTGTAGAAAAAGATGACATCAGGTGTCTCTGGCCACACAAATTAGTTTTTCCCACCAGTTTGTCTCATGCAGCCCATTTCATCTTCCACCACCTGGAAAACCTGGTCAACAAAGGGTTTGTCTTCATATGTCACCACTACAAATGCCAACAAATGTCATCTGAAGTGGTGCTTTGCCAGTATATCTAGTGCTTTACTGAAGGATGAAACTAGCTTTCCTCAAGACTCTGTTTCCACCTTTTTAACAAAGTTGGTGTAAGCCTTGCCGTCTCTGTTTACTTTGTCTCTTCTCCATTGCTGCCATGTAGTTTCCGTTGACATTTTGTCTTTGGGTAACGTTACCTCTGTCTCAGAGTAGCCACAATCTGGACATATGCGATACATACGCTCTATTTTCTTCTGATCACATGCCATATGTGAGAGAATTGTAGACATGCTTGATGTTTCCAGGACTCCATTATGGAACAGCTTCTCTGCCAGCAGCCTAACATTTTCATGATCAACATAAGCACAGGTGTTGCGATCTCTTGTCTCAAAGAATGATCACAGGCGCACAAACTGTCTGTATGACATTTACAACTCCTTCCCCACTTATCCTCTTTTTCTGCAGCAAATGCATTAAGAGATATAATTGGCTCCTGTACCATCCCTGCCTCTTTACATCTGTGGTAGCTAGACAAAAAAAAAAGATTATACAAGTGAGATGAAATTAACACTGTAGTCAAAGTGAACTATGGCTTGATTCCTTTTTTTTAAAATTACTTCACTTTGGGGATGGAATAGACAGTGGCTTTTAATGAACAGCACCCCTCACAATACTCACACATTTTGGTCTTAATTTTCCATACCTTTATGTCTTATCATAAATAGTAGACGCTCAAGTTGTAGAAATATATTAGCTGAGCTCCCACACATATTTTCAGATAATTATGGGGAAATATTAATAAATCAAAAGCTCAGACATGAATCAGACATGTGCCACAGTATGAAACCAAGGACTGAAATGCTAACAAAATGCCTGTAGATAGCTAAAAACATTAGATTTCAGCATGTCAAAAGATTATTTTAGCACCCTATGTCTACCAGAGAGGACAAACTCAATACTGTGCTCCAGATTGCTCGTTATCCTGGATGACATTGGCTAACAGACAGTTTTGGGACAGAATGCTCCAAAACATAACAATCAACTGGATGTCATGTTTTTTGTAATATTTAAATATATTGTTGGCAACACTCATACAATAATGCCTGTGGCAGAGATTTTATGTTTTATTGGATTTCACCATGAGGTCCGGACAGTTATCCAGTATGTCTAATAATTCTTAAACTTTGTAATACCCTCAATACATTTTCATATCATTTGATAAACAGATTAATAGATTCTATAAATGTGTTTTTATAAACATTTTTCTTATTTTTACTTCATAAGGGGCTTTGGGCCTTATAGTAAATTGCAGAAAGTGTCCATAATGAGATCTACCACAGCAGAGAAAACCATTGACAAACTCTGAAATGTGCAACACATTCGGTCTGCTCCATATCACCCATCTATTTATGGATTAGCAGAGAGATTTGTTCAGGACACGATTCTTCAGCTGTTTCCAGGACTGAACTGTCACCATTCCCCACCCGGATATCTGTTCTTGTTAGAACCAGGATGGATTCCAGTATCCTCAGAGAGAACGGTGGCCTCCCAAACGCCTAAATTTGTAGTTAGTGACATACCCAGAAGAATGGGACAGAATAATCCCCAGGGTTATGTCAGAGTCTGAGCAGTCTACCTTATTCCCTAAGTAAAAAGATGAAAGTAAAAACCCCCAGAATATTTGTGTTGCTAGATTGTGAAAATGACTGAAATGTTATATTGATTATTGTGGCATGGTTGCATAGTTATGGAGAGATGTGTTTGTGATTACATGTTTTGACAGTAACTGGATGGTAGGTAATTCCAGTGTCACTCCAGTGACATGCCGTACATTTTGGTTACCCATTGTACATGGTATTTACCTTGTTGTTTCAATGTTTTTTTGTGTGTGTTTATGAGTACTGCCTGTTCATTAAGTAGGAAGGAGTATGTCATATATTGTGATTTATGGCCTCTTACTGACACCTGTTGTCAAGAATACCACATTACATGTGAGTCGCTAGAGGGCAGAATTTGTGTATGAGGTGGAATAAATCAGCTACTTCTGCACTTAGAAGTCTCCGTCTAGTTAAAGCTGGGGTAGGCAAAATCTGTGCAACCTAGATAAAAACCTTCCGCCTCTCTCTCTGCTGCCTCATATCACTCCGCTAAGCCCTTCCCACCAAACCCACAACTTCGACCGTTAGCAGGAGTCGGTTCCCCTGCGAAACCGTATCCCTTGTAGGCCTCGCTCTCCATGGCATGAGCCTCACTGAGACCCCAGTCCCTCCTGCCGCAACCTGTTTTCTCAAAGACGCCCCTCCAGCACTTCGTGTCCGCAGAGCAGAGCGCCCCAGGCTTCAGAGGCAGCTGCAACACCATCCAGCAGCAGGATGAGAGACTAGTACACCACACACACACACCACTGTCCCCCCTCAAAAGTTATTCCCAGTGTCGTTTTGTACTGTACACCAATGTAGGCAAAGGAGGTGTTGGAAATGTATCACATTGCAGGATTTTCGGCAGGATTTTCAGCCATTCAATCAGGCTTTCACCGTCTGAAGGGACGGGCACGAACATCTGCTCTTATAGCTTAGCCAATAGAGTCTCTCTGAAATAACCTGTGATTGGCCAAAGTCTCCTGTCACGGGCTAGATTTTCTGAAGCCTGAAAACAGAGCCAAGAGGGGGGGCTGAAGTAGAGGTTTGCTCTCAGACCACTTGAATTACAATATGCTGCACGGTTAAATATGGAATTTTTGCCCATTGACGCCAAAAGAAAACTGCCTACCCAACCTTTAATGTTGTAGCCTAATTTGTACTAGTTGGAGTAATACTCAAGAAGAAACAACAAAAACGACTGCTCGAAGAATCTCAGAGACAGCCCTATTTTTTAGTAATATCAAAAAGATCATAGATATTGTATGTTTTGATAGTTGAGGGAATCTTGAATCAATAAACTGCTGTATGTAATCCTGGACCCACCTCCAACACAGCTGTGAACTATCTTGCAAATAGCCTGTATTTAAGAACTGTGTCACTTTATGATTGATATGTCTTGAGAAAGGCTCTTTTGACCGAAAAGTCAACTTTTCTTTTTTATTAAATAAATGCAGAAGTTATAAGTGTGTGTGGGAATTGACTTTTTTTTCTAGGGAACAGGATCTTTGGGGGATTTGATTCCCTGCACCACAAAAGAGACAAAGTAAGTGGTGTGTGTATTGCCTTCGACTCATCTTGCAAAGACATTCATCTCACAGGTAAAATGTGAGTTTTAACAGGTGTGTCCTGGTTACACACACCTTCAATTATGTTAATTATTATTGTAGTGTATAAGTTTATAATATATAAATATATATATATAAATAATATATATATATATATATATATATATATATATATATATATACACACACACACACACACACACACACACACATTATATATAACGTATAAACAGATTGTACAAGTAATAAGTACAATATTTTCCTCTGAAATGCAATTGTTGTCCTCCATCCGCTGGTGGGCGCTAGGACAAAATAAAGCCGGTTTTATTACCACGAAGTGATCGAAGCTTTTGTTCCGGGCAACAGCGTGTTTGCAGCATTAAGCGCCACAGGACGTTTTGCTGCAAAGATAATACAACTTGGTAACGTCTGTCCTTGGCCTCGACATGGTGAAATTATCTGCGGAGCTAATTGAGCAGGCTGCTCAATATACCAACCCTGTGAGAGACAGAGAGTTGGATTTGCGAGGTTAGTTAAACTATCTTCACTACTTCATAGTTGGATATGTTGAGCAAGGAAGTTAGCATGCTCAGGCTTTAAGCAGGCCTAAAGGCGAACTCAAAAACGTGACAAATGAATGTTTGTACCTTAAGATATGAACAGCAAAATGTCTTTCATGTATGCTTAAGTTACAGCTGGTTTACTATATTGCTCTTAACCACAACATAATGTTATATAACGTCTGAAAGCAACCCAACTATCAAAAATGGTGTTAAGGATCATCAGCAGCTTTGCGGGTCATGGTAAAAGTGATATAAAGACCGTAGTATCCACAGGTGAGTGCTGCTGCGGATCACCAAGATTGAATGAATTTAGCTGAAACACTGGTAGTTTTGTATCGTTATCAGTGCGACGTACTAAAGTACAAGAGAACCGTCCTGTTGGAAGAGTACATGGATCAATCTTTTGTTCTTTTTGTGGATCATAGAAAAAACTATTTTTTTCTATCCAGTCCAGCATGAGAGAATCAATAAAATTGACAACATTTTTGGATAGCATTGTTATTCCAGAGGGAATAGCTCCAAAAAATATGGAATATTCTTTAGGAGTAATGGGGAGACCAAATTTACTGAGAAATTCCCTCACTGTTGAAAAGCTAACTCACCAGTAATATATTATTTTCAAGCCAGTTCGGGAAAAATAAGGACTTATTTTGATACAATGGTAAAAATGACGAAATTCAGTCTACTATTCATAGTAGTTGAAAACTCATCAGTAAAGTAGCTTTTTTAGGCTCACAGCTGTACCCTTCACTGTGCAAATGAAGGAAGTGACAGTGTTACATTTCTAATTCATAAACTGTATAAGCAAGTGATAGCCTGTCTCTTCTACCTTTTTAATTTTTAATAAAAAAAAAAAGTTGAATGCTGTTTTTCCCCCTTAAACCTCAGGTGTATTTTGTCACTTTTGTGTTATCAACCATACATATTATGAAAAATAATTTTATACTCAAACCCACCGGTCACAATGGTTTATAAAAAAAAGTGTCTCTGTCACTCGCTTTATGCTTCCATCCTCGTCATACTGATCTCTGGAGACAAAACTCTATGATTTTTCAAGGGCAGGAAAACGTTCCTCCTCAACATTCATGTTTTTTCATCTCACAGGTTATAAAATCCCAGTGCTGGAAAATCTTGGCGCTACTCTTGACCAGTTTGACACTATTGACTTCTCTGATAATGAAGTCAGAAAACTGGACGGTTTCCCTCTGCTCAAAAGACTGAAAACATTGCTAATGAACAACAACAGAATTTGGTAAGTTATAGCTGCACCCTCCAATGTCCTGAATGGAGAAAATACAATATGATGTTTCAATTAAAAAAAGAAAAATTATGTTAATGTTGCATACTCAAATTAACCATGGAGCAATTCAGTGATGAATAAACTTGGGATTGTACTTCATAGTTAAGTGGTTTATTTCTTTATGCTCAGATAGGGTGGGTTTAATGTTGTGCTTGCTATTCAATAAATGTACTCCCATTTGGAGCATATAAGAAAATTCCCCCTCCCTACCTTTTCAGTGTTAATTACAGCTCCAAATACCTGTTAGGTTTGTCCTCCCAATTTAAAGTCTCTTACAGACACCACGTATGAATATTTTCATTTATCAATCTTAAAATAACTGGTATAAGTGAAGCTTTCTATCCACACGGTAGTCTGCCTTCATATATCTGATTTGATGTGTAATGGGAAATGTGTTGACTATTACAAACCTCCTGACATTACTTTGCAGTGGATAAAATAAGAGTATGGCTGTTGTTAATTTCACTCAGTGTAGGTAATTAAAAAGATATTTGGGGGGCAACTTTTGCCCCCACTGTCTAAAACACTGGAGCATTTCCAAAGTTTTGGGGGCACAAATAATAATTAGTGCATAAAGTTGCTGTTTTTAATGTGAAATTAGCCCAATGTGAAATTTGCTGGGGGTGGCGTTGGTGACGACCTATGATTGCTTTCTTCGATAATGGTTGGAGTTTTTTTTTTAATGAGGTACCAGTCCGTCGCAGCAGCTACTTCACTGCAGGTGCAGTGTCGCCTGGTCTCTGCTAGTCGAAATAGTAGTGTGAACAACAGCGCTGTTTGTGCAAGTTTGTGCGTGTGTGTTAGAGACGGAAATGGAAATTAAATGAATGGAATGAAAATAAATGGATAAATGTAGTGTTAGGATATTGAACTAAACTGGTAAATATCTTCTTTTATTTCGAAATCTTGGGGAAAATTTTGCCCCTTGATCACAGTTTTTAGGGCAAATCTGAGATTTCTTGGGGCATTTTTGCCCTTTGCCCCCGCTAATTTCCAACGCTGATTTCGCTCATCTGGGATTAATGTCCTTTTATTAATAATCCCATCTGAATGGGTTTAATGTGACTTCATATGTGGTAATGTACCATCAAACACTTTGGAAACCTAACCTCTCTGCCTTTGCCATAGTGTGTTTTTCTGAATCATCTTTTCATGTGACTTGGACCCACTAACCTCACTTCTGTCTTGTTTAACTTGTGGTGGTGATACATTACATTGGGATGATGTGTAGTGGAAACACTGCAGGGATTTGACAAATGCATAGATCTTTGACAGATATGACGAAAAAAACAGTTTGCCATCATCTGGTGTGATGTAGCCTAGCCTGCTAAATTACAGCTCACAGACTCGATGTTTAATGTAGTTTGTGTCAAACAATTGTTAATTATTATGTCATGTCTTCCCAGGGTTGTGTCATAATATTTTAAATCACTGTTCAGTGCTTTGGTGTCTGATTAGACTTTGGCCTTCCAGATTGTATTTTATTGTCTCTCCAGTACCTTCAGCAATGCAGCCACACCAACACAGCCTCTTTCTAACACAATGCTGTTTTTGGTCTGAATGCTCATTACACCACTGAATCAAACTCTGGGAGAGGAGTAGATTTATTATTACATATAACAGTTGAAAATGGAACAAAATGTGTGCAACATTGACTGGCGGCGCTTGCCGTTAACTTGCTTGCTTATTATTTTGCACACAGTGCATACCTTTAGACAAGCTCAGGGTGGCACTAACAGCCCTTCTGCAGCACAGCCACCTATGTGATTCCATAGCTGTTGGGGCTGGCCTGCTCTAAATGCAGGTGTGTTTTATTTGACTCTCATCAAGAAACAAACTCCTGACATTCATTATACAAGTAGATAATGGTGTATGTGTGTTCTTTGAGAGATGGTACAAACTACTGTACATGATGTCAGACTGACTTACTGAAGAGCTGCCTTTTTAAAAAAAAAAATTGTGTCCAAGTATACTTGGCCAGTTACAGTACATGGCTGCATGCTTGTAACCTTGTGAAATGTTTCTCCAGTCGCATAGGTGAGAATCTTGAGCAGTCTCTGCCGAGTTTGACAGAACTGGTTCTCACAAACAACAACATTCAGGAGTTGGTGAGTACATTTCAGCAGCAGTCGGTGTAACAGAACCATCTGAATGTTATGCAAAGTTTACTGATTTACACTGAAATACCAGGAAAAATAGAAATACCTCTGAAGCCTGATGCAAAACAACAACCCCTCTTTAAGTCTTTATCTCTGTGAAGATTATTATAATTTTTGTTGATTCAGATCTGTTATCATTTTGGAGTTTTGTCCATGCTAGATAAAATATTATAAATAACTTTACAATATTGCAGCCTCCAAAATGACTGTAGAGTTAATTGCACATCTCTCTCTGCCAGTATGAACAAAAACTGAATAAGATTAGCTACATAATGGTAGCATTTATTTTAGGGATGTCATATTTGGTTAAATCCAGACAAATACCCTTAATTAATGAATCCCCCCCGAATGGGTTTAATATGACCTCATAGGTGGTATTATACCATCAGACACTTGGGAAGCTTTACCTCTCTGTCTGTACCATAGTGTGTTTTTCTGAATCATTGTTCTTTTCATGTGTAGGGTGACTTGGACCCACTGGCCTCAGTGAAGACATTGACCCTTCTCAGGTATGAATCATCAATACTCGGATAAATCAGTTGGTAAACTGTCTGCACCACTGAATTATGATCATATGTTTGTAATAATCACTGAATTTCCAGCCTGTTAAGGAATCCAGTGACAAACAAGAAGCATTACAGGCTCTATGTCATCAACAAACTCCCACAGATCCGTGTGCTTGACTTCCAGAAGGTAAAGCTCAAGGTAAGTGCAAGTGAGCAGGTATATTGTGCCAATTTCTGAAAGTCCCATTTGAATATGAAGTAATGTGAGAAACAGGGCTGTTGTCCAGTCATCAGTGAACCTGTACAGTGGTGTGCAGAAGTTTGGGCAACCCTAATCAAAATGCCTTTTGCAATGAATATTTAAGTGAACAGAAGCTAACCCGATCTCTAAATGGTAAAAAGTTAAACATTTCTTCAAATTGTAACCCTTGTGTAGTCTTAACATTCTGGGTCAAAAATGACCCGCCTTTGCTAAACCCCTAAACTAAAGCAGCTTAATTGAATTTTAAATCCCAAATCTATTTTGCATGAAGAAACAACTTGTCATTCATCACAAACTTTGTGAATATCTGGGTTTTTACTCTTCACAGCGCAGAAAGATTGCATTAATCAGTGAACCCCACTCATTTTTATTACAACACACCTGTTATTTTCTTTACTAAAGTAGAGGTGTTTTATTATTATTATTTCTAAAGGTACTGCATAAGTGTAAACATATATATTTTCTAGCAAGAGATAGCATTTGTATAGCCAAAGACAGTAGCAGAGATGTGCAGAAAGTCATTTTACTGAAGGGAACGTTTTGAACTTTTTATTTGGCAACGTATTGATACATTCTTATATACTGTACAATGAGGAATTCAACTACAAAATACTAGTCTAGACCATTTTTTGAACCACTGACCCCACCCACAATGTGTATAAACAACAATAAATAAGAATAAAATAATAGATACAAAACAAAAACATGCATAAACATAAATCAATGAACTCTAACACATGTAGGACAGAATGTAAGTCTGTGTGCATGGACTTTACAGATGTGTTTCTCACATGTGCAGTACATAGTATTTGTTTTACAGTCCTTCTATAACCAGTTGGGCAATGGAATGTGCACTCATGGCTTCAGCAAGGAGAGAACTGGTGGTACTGTCATCTGCAGCCCCTTGACTCTGCCTCTGACTGCATTCCCCATTAGTAAATAATGCTGTCAAGAAATGGTTTTTTTTGTCTGAAATTAGTTTTTATTTTCTCTGTGAACTTGAGTCAGGTGTGGGGCCGTGGAGGGGAGATGCTGCATGTGCACAAGAAAGTTTTGTTTTGTCTGAGTTCAGTCAGTAGCACACATTCTCAGTTTCTCAGTTTGTGCGTTTCTTGGTGGTTTTTGTGGCGTGTAAATGATTTTATAACTGCCAGGTCAAAAATTACCCTAAGATAATCTTTGTTGGGGGTTTTCTCTGCTGTTAAACATAGTGGCGGGTCATTTTTGACCCTTAAGACAAAGCAAGATTAGTTTTTATTTTAATTTGTTACAGTTTCAAAATAACTTTAAAAAGGAAAAGGGCCCTGTGCAAATCTTTGGGAACCCTGTTTACTTTGAACTCCTCCTTTGGCAACTATAACAGCTTGCAAATGCTTCCTGCAGCCAGCTGAGAGTCTTTCAATTCTTGCTTTTGGAATTTTTCCCCATTCTTCCTGATACCCAGCCTCTCTTCAACTTCAGTGTCTGGACTGACCTTGGAACATTATCTTCTAGAATTTCTTGATATTTGGTGGAGTCAGTCTTCTTTCCACCCGCACAATATTTCCTGTGCCCCCATTTCTCACCAAGTCTCAGGCCATTCTGTCTGACATTTTTCTTGGTCTTCCAAGTCTTACTTTGACTTCAACTGTTCCAGTTTCATTTTCTGATAATGTTTCTGACAGTGGAAATAGGTCGTTTGAAATGTTGAGTTTCTTGTAGTCGTCGTCTTCTTGTTGGTGGAAGTGAATTATCTTGATTCTTAATTCTGTCGGAACACATGGTTGTTAACACCAGACAGAACAGCCACCGCAGTCAAATACTTTAGAAAGCATGAGTTACTTCAGAATAAATAGATAAGTCCTGGAATTATATTCACCTCAGTCTGGGCCCTAGTAATCATTGTTGTCAAAAGAATACTCCAAAAGGGTTCCCAAACCTTTGCACAGGGCCTTATTTTATTATTTGAAACTGTAAAAAAAATCAATTAAAAGTAATCTTGATTTAAAGAAAAGAAATGTCATGTTTAACTACTATTTAACTATTATTTAGAGATTGGGTTATAGCTTGTGTTCACTTAAATATTCATTGTAAAAGCCATTTTGATTAGGGGTGCCCAAATTTTGGCACACCACTGTATAGTATTTCAAGGACTGGCATGAGTTTTGAGTCATGGATCATATGTATTGGAGATGGAAGCTAAAACAGTGGCATGGACTTTGCAGAGGCTGAATTACCATTTAAGTATTACAGTGGTTATGAACAATGTGTTAAACTCTTCCACCCTGGAATTAACGTCCTGTTGAATGTCCAATGGAGTCCTGGTGAATTGTGCATTTTCCTGCCTGGCCTTGCCCCCCTTGGATGAAAGCTCAGGCTGTAATTAATGAGTGTTTTCACTTTAACTGTGATATCATCATAGGAACGCCAGGAGGCGGAGAAAATGTTCAAGGGCAAACGAGGTGCTCAACTTGCAAAGGATATTGCCAGGCGAACGAAAACGTAAGATGAAAGTCCACATTAGACAGCAGCTCCTCAGAATCACTGGATCCTGGCTGATGGAATGGGTTAAATAATGCAAAAAATAAACACCGTCACCACCAGTCATATAGTATATCTGTGTACATCAGAATACACATAGAGAATAGATGGAATCTGTGATATTTTTTTCTTTTGGTGGTATACAGTCATTTGTGACAAAACTGAGTATTTCACAATGCAAGGAAATACTTCTAAAAATCTGGGATCTGCACCAAAAGCTTATCACTTTTTCCTTTCCCCAGCAAATGTGAGCAGAACGTACTTTCTTTAGAGGAGGTAATACATCTATAAATGCCTGGGCCTTAACTCTACCATTTAAACCTGAAGTCAGAAACGCTCACCACAGTGTTGCTCAGGACTACTGTCTGTGGACAACGTATCAGTTTATGTGACTCAAGAAAAGATACTACACATGAGATTGACTACACTGGTTGAGAGGTCAGAGAAGCCCATATGTGTCCATGTTGTCTAAATGATGTGTGTTCCTTTCAGATTCACTCCTGGGGTTGCAGCACAGCTGGAGAAGAAGAGGACAGGGCCGTCTCAAGCTGATGTGGAAGCCATAAAGGTTCACTTGTTCACTTGAGAAATGTTGGCACTGTGTTTGTGGGATCTTTAGGTTTTGAGAGCTGAGCTTGAATTTCCATCCCGCTATCATCCAAAATGTGAAATGGGTGCATGTTTGTCATTTAACAAAAAACAACAACAAATAGATGCATCTTTCTCAAGATTCACTCACTGTCTTTTTCTGGAGTTTTCAATTACATTTCAGTCTTCCTCAGGTTGGCATTTACTCAATTGGCTTCATGTGACCTAAGTATGGAACAGGTGGTTGTATATGGTGCGAGTAATTCCTATCTCTGTTCAAAGATGGTCTCTGGTGTCAGATGTGAATGTCCTGCTTGATCTTTCTCTGGTCGTCCACTGACTCTGACTCTCGGCTGGTTTTGGTCTGGTGTTAAGACAGCCAAAGAGCATTCTTGAACAGAAACGGGTTACAATCACACTAAGACAATTCAACCAACTCCATGATTACAGAGCAAACTTCAACCCACTGATGAACAGTGAGATGAGGTTGAAAGGTCCTTTTTTTTTTTCTTTCTTTCTTTTTTTTGTCAAACTACTACTTCAAGAATGAAGATTTATGCTCAAGTTTCAACTTTTTGTCGTATTTCACTCTCAATATATGTTGGTCACAATGTAACTTTGAAGCATGTTCCAATTGACATATGTAGATATCCATATGTCGATCGACATGTAGATAATCAAATGTATTAAATAATGGTCATACAACCACTGTGGAGATGAAGCACCAATGATGTACTGAAATAACCCGGATGGAGATTCAGATCTCTAGCAGTGAACTTGCTAAATGTTGTAAAGTGATCCATGAGAATAGAATTTGTCAGACCATATTAGCTGAGTTATACATCTGTCTGTCTGTATTTCAGAATGCCATCGCTAATGCTTCATCGTTGGCAGAGGTGGAGAGGTTGAAAGGGATGCTGCAGGCCGGTCAGATCCCAGGCCGAGAGCTCAGACAAGGTCAGTGCAGTCCAAATACTACTATTACTACCATTGCCAGCAAATCGCAGTAATAGTTTCTGAATGGAAATTTTTGGTAGTAGTAGTTTTTCTTTTAAAAATGAAACTATTTGTGAGCCATTTTTTGAAGATTTACGTCTTCAGTATGGACCAATGGGAAAAGAAAAATATAGTATAACACCAGCCTTACCCTTTAAATTCACCATCATTGATTTGTTTTTCTCTTATAACCTCCAATGTATTTTTATCAATGCATGGATGGATGAATATATTCATTTGTAAAATCAGGTCCTGCTGGGATGGTCGAGGAGGAAGAAGAGGAAGAGGGTGATGCTTCACAGATGGAGGCACATATAGTTGGAGGTGCTGGAGAGGAGATGAATGAGGGAGATCAAGAGGAGGATGATGAAGACATGGATGTAGAGCAACATGTTAATGGCCCCTGAAAGCATTTCTGTTATTTTTGGTAGATTTCTTGTGTTGGACATATATTTACCCGGGCTGGTTTTATTTTGTAAAATGGAATACATTAAACTGATTTCTTATATTGCTATGTGTGTGACCAGTTTCTTTTAAGCATTGAGCTGAAATTCCCATTCCCTGCTGAATGCAGTCCACCTATGTGGTCTGTAAATGTCCTATAGGGTATTGCTCTTTCATAAATTTGGGGGAAACGATAAAGGCTAGGATATCCTGACTTTTTGTTACTAGTATGGGTCATAGTCCATAGAACACCGGATCCTACATTTGACAAAGTGCAACTAATAACATAATTCCATTTGACACTTCCTGCATATTAAAACTCCATGTCCCCATTTTCTAATGCAGGCTTTCTGTTTTTTGTCTCTAAGCCTGGGCTGAGATAACTCTGTTGACAGCACTATATGACATCATCAGGGTTATTTTCAGACTGACAAAGCTCCTCAGCCACAAGAGACACTGTACATCTGTTTTCATAGGATAAACATTACCAATCAAGACAAGTTAACAGAACCTCGATGTGTTAAAGCTTTATTGATCTAATCCATACTTGTGTAGTTTATAGTAATTTATACTGTAGGTATTATTTAACTAATGGGTACCTATTCTGTTATTACGGAATACCGTATGACCATTACCTAGCAACAAAGCTAGAAGTTCGGGGAAGATGGGGTCATGGGTCCTAGGTAGCATTTTATAAATTCGCTGTGATTTATTTTGAAATTACAGGTGTGCAGATGAACAAAATCATGATAGGCTAACTGCATAGTTCAGGGTACATTCATGTTTTTACAAACAGGTCAGCAACAATACTGTTGTCTGGAACATAGTGTAGGCCTATAGCCTATGTTACTGTATATGTTGTAAAGTAGGTCGTGTGGGGTGCAACATTGTACTTACAGGGGACTTCAGAAGCCTGAGGTGGTACAGGTTTATGTGGATTGACACTGTTGTCACACAGGGTGCTGTTCATTGTTGTTACAGTAAGAAGAAAAGCTTTTTTATGATGCAGTTGTAGAAGATTGATTATATGTCCTGTCACAGTGTAACTGTCAGGAACAGTAAAGGACACACTAATGTCATTAAAACACCACATCAGAATTATGATATGACAAGCTATGGGTCATTTCATAACTTTCAAACTCTGCACGTGTAAACTAACTTCAAACAATTTCAACTTGCATCCAAGACTGAGCAGACCTAATGCCAAAACCACAGGCAATAGTTATACAAAATAGTGTCCCTTAACAACAGTTCCATGTTCCTTGTATCCGTGATCTCATTCTTTCGGTCACTACCCAAAGCTCATGACCATAGGTGAGGGTTGGAACGTAGATCGACTGTTAAATCGAAAGCGTTGCCTTCCAGCTCAGCTCCCTCTTCACCACAACGGTCCGGTACAACGCCTGCATTACTGCTGATGCTGCATTAATCCGTCTGTCCATCTCACACTCCATTTTACTCTCACTCGTGAACAAGACCCCGGGATACTTAAACTCCCTCATTTGGGGCAGTAGCTCACTCCTAATCCAGAGGGGGCCTTCAGCATGTCAGGGCGAATCTCATCTACACCTGGCACCTTGCCACCGAGGAGCTTCTTGACTACCTCAGAGACCTCTGCCAGGGATATGGGTGAGGCTTCCCCTGAGTCTTCAGACTCTGCCTCCTCTACAGAGGACGTGTTGGTTGGGTTCAAGAGTTCCTCAAAGTGCTCTTTCCACTGCTTAACAATATCCCCAGTCAGGGTCAGCAGTTCTCCTCCCCTGCTGAGCGCAGCCTGAGCCCTGCTTTCCCCTCCTGAGTCGTCACCTAGTTTATTCATTAACCATTTCTTTTAATTTTTGTTTAATGATTCTGTTTTGACAAAAACGAGTCGGTCCCTTTAGTGCCTTTGCTGTGAAGAAAGTAAAAAAATAAAGTCCCAAACCCACATACATAATGTGTTTTGGCTTAACAGGCTTAGGCCAGTTTTATGGTTTCCCACTTTTTTCTTTTTTTCTTTTGTTTTTTTAGACTGTTTTTATTTTAGTGTTGTACAACATCAAAACCAGCTAATAATAAACTGTTCACATCACAACTTAGGGTTAGGGTCAAAATAACATTTGCATCTCAAGTAAAAAGATAATTATTTACATCTAGAAATTTCTTTTGGTACAAAAACTTAAAGAAGTCAGCCAATACAAACAATGACAATGCTAACATACTGATGTTTAGCAGATATAATTGTTCACCTTCTTACTTTAGAGTGTTCAGGATGTAGAAGGCTAGTTTCCCGGGAGAATTTAGAGAACCCCTCCCATTTGTCATTCTCCAGCAGCCAGTCTTTCTTGTCCTCTCCCAGGTAATCAGCTATGGTCTCCATTCTGCCATTCCCCTGTAGTTTCCAGACCCCTGTACCAGTTCCTGACCCTGCCCAGGGTCCAGCTCCGGCTTTGTGCCCTTTTGCTTTAGCACCTGTCTGGCCAGCACCCCAGTAAAGGTGAAAAGGGAAAAAACCCTCCCCCAGTTGAAGTGTCCGTCTCCCTCCAGTTCCTCTATCACCTTCCTGAGGCTGGGGCAGAAGCCCGGCCCGTACTGGGTCAGGACAATCTGAGCAAGGGAGTGGAAGCCACCCTGGTGCTAAGTCTACATGTCCTGGGCCTTGGCCTGGGCCTGACTTGTTGGGAGGTGGAGGGGCTGGCCGTGGGCTTGTGCAGCACAGGGACAGGTAGTCCTCTGCCAGGGCCATGGTCTTTCCACAGCCCGCACGATATAGTCGTTGCTCCACTAACAATCCGATGATCCGTTGTAGGTACCAGATCTGCTCAGCCTGTCAGATCTTTTTTTTTTTCTTATAGTGGAAACAAGTACACAACATGTACATAACGGAACATATAATGAATAAATTCTTTTTTTAAAAACTACATTTTTTAACGCTATAGATTAATGCTAGGGGAGATAAAGGTCTATATAAAAAATGTTTAACATAGTACAAGCTGTTATAGTTTTGAGTGTTGAATTGAATAAATGTATTGTTTGAACTCTTTGCTAAAAGCAATAAAGCATGGTTTCTTACCTGTAAATATACATTTAAGGATATGGAATTTGGCCATTATAATATTAAGATTAATCATGTGCACATAAGTGTTTTTCTGTGTATTATTTTCCAGGAGACCAAAGAATACATTCTTCCAAAATACGATAAAAACTTTCATAAATATTTTCAGTAATAAAAGCACATAGGTTTTGCCAGAAATTCTTCACAATTGGGCAATGCCAAAATAAATGCACAACAGTTTCTGGACATCCATAACAGAAGCTACAATTCACATCAATGTCTCTCTTTAATCTTTTTTAAACATATTAAGCTGGATAGAATTTATGAATGAATTTAAAAGAAATTTCCTTAACTTTTTTGTAATTAAGTATCGATTAGGTAGAAGCCAGGCCACCTTCCATATCATATCATCCACAAATGTATTCCAATATGAAATCATATATGGTAATGTAGTAATATCACTTTGGAACAGAGCTCTTATGGAGCTGTTGTTATTACCAGAATAACAGGAAAAACAAATTTTGCCTATGGAAGTGTATGTTGGAGATAACAAGGGCAATTGTTGGACATTAACCCTTGGCTGAGATTTAAACAGCATATAGAATCCAGAGGGTATTGCACCAAAAACTTCTGCATAATCCCCAGGTGTTACAGGGATGTTATAATCTGATAGAAATCTTCAAAAGTAAAGAGAAGACCATCCCTATTATATAACTAATCTACCATCACAATATTATTGTGAAACCAATACTCCATAAAGAGAGATTTATGTTTATATAAAATGTCCCTGTTATTCTATATAAAATTGTTGTGAGGTGAAAAATTGTGTTTGTAGATGAGAGACCATGACAAGAAAGTCTGGCGACCCAGAGCCACCCAGCTTAGATAATATATGGAGAGGTATATACCAAATGGAGGTAGGGTTTCTGAGAAATTGCTTCAGCCAGTTTATCTTAAATGTATTATTTAATGTATAAAAATCCCAAAAATTAAGCCCTCCATTTTCATAAGAATTCATGAGAACTGTTTTCTTCAGGTGATGTGTCCTATTTTTCCATATGAAATTTAAGAGCATTTTGTTATCAAGTTGCAATGCCAAAACTACATATGTCAGTCGGGAGATTCCCTCTGCCTTAGTAATTAATACTCTGCCTCTTCAAGTACAGACTAGAGGCCCTTGAGAATTCCCTGATTACTTCAGTGACGAGAGAGATTTGTTTTTCATTTTGTAAAAAAACTGTGGTGTCATCTGCCAGCTGAGTTATAATTCATTCTCTACCGATAAGAGAATTACCTTTCACAGCACTAGATTTAATATGGCCTGCCAAAAGCTAAGTCACTAACAGGAAGAGGTCCGGGGAGGTGGGGCAACCCTGTCTAATGCCTCTACACAGATTATTACAGATGTACCACCCATTATTTTAACAGAACTGTTACTATTCTTATAAAGAGTTTTAATAGCTGTAGAGAAATAATTACCAAAGCCAAATTTCTTTACAGATTGTAAAATGAACGGATGCACTACTGTATCGACAGTTTTATAGAAGTCTTAAAATAAAATTAAGTGTGGTTTCCCACGGTAAGGAAACGCAGCACGAGGCCAACACGTCATCCTAACGCTGTTCTGTGTGTTTGGCTAGCCAGTTCTAGCCTCCATGGTTATAGCAAATATGGTTGACATACGAAGGAGTCGCCACCACGACAAGTAACTTCAGAGCCGATAACGTTTGCTACTCAGCACGGGAGATACGTTTTCGTGTCCTAAATAGACAGTGCTTAATTTTGTCTGAAATGGATGATGTGGACATTACAGATGTCAATGACGGTGACTTACCTTATCGGGTGGAGAAGGCGCCCCTCAAAAACCAGGATCTAAGTTCCCTGAGCGTAACTGGTAACTTGACATGATAACAAGACCAATATCTCATGTTGGATTACGTCTGATTTAACAAACGAAACAAGAGTGTCTTTAGTAACCATAAACGTTAGCATGCTAGTAGATAGCACTGTTTGTTTTGTAACGTTATCTTGTGTAACTAGTTAATGTTAAGATTAATGTTAGCACGGTTTGAGGCTCAACAAACCAAAAGTAATTACGATTAAATGGCAAATATAACAACGTGTGCTTCTAGCTAATTCACTTTTCTTTCCTTCAATATAGCGCAGTTGTCGGTAATATATTACTCTGTTGCTTAAGATACATTTGTTTATTGAAAGGGTGTTAATTCCTGTTTCATACGTCATTTAACATCATGAACTCCTTATTGTGAGAAACATGATTGTATCGTCATAGCTGGTTAAAACTGTATTAAAACCAACAGTATTCCACATTCTATAGTCTAGTTTATATGAACCGTCTCTCAAACGAAATATCTGACATGGTAAATATGACCATCATTATGGGTAAATATCATATTAATTTATGTAAGTAGAAGAGCCAGAAACCCTCCTTAACTTAGTTTATTAATGAGTTCAAGAATTATTATTATCTCAGTTTTTTTATATTAACCAATATTTTTCTGTCATCCCAATTTCTTTTTATTAATGTGATCTGGCTTATTAACCAGTTAATCTATTTATATCTAGTATGTCAAATAAAGTCGTTTTAAAACAAGAAACTTGATGTGTTTGCTTTGGCCCGACAGTAGGAGAGCTTCTGTCCCAGTACGGATGGTATCTGCTGGTTGTGATTGTGCTGGTCTACCTGCTTATCCAGCACCTGAGCAAGAGGAGGTCCAGTCAGAGCCACCGCAGCTCACCCCCACAAACACCGCAAGGTGAGCCCCAGCACTCACCAATACCTGTTCATAAACCTGGTACAAAGTTACAAAGGTCAGATCAGTAAAAATATGAGTCCATGGAATGTGGGGCTGAACAATATTAGTAAAAATAACACTACAGTGTTTTTGTTTTTTGCAGTATACTTAATAGTAGTACCAAAGAAGCTCCATGGTTTTATCAGATATATGCAGCTGTTAACAGCTGTAGGTCGGCTAGAAAGAAGCATCCAGTGTAATAATTATACTGATAATAAAACACTGTTTCTGGAAAGAGATGGGTGAATATTGTTTTGGCCTCGCCATTAAAGGATAGGTTTGAATTTTTTTCAGGTCTGTCTTAATATAATAATACCAAACTTCCTTATGTACGTTGAGAGATCATCATTGCTGTAATTCTGTCCAACCAGCAGTCTAAAACCCAAAGATATTCAATTTACAATCATAAAACATAGAGAAAATCAGCAAATACTATAAATCATCAAAAATTTCATTGATTAATTTTATGTCTCTTAGCTATCAGCTAAGAGTTTGTTCATTGCCATTCACTGCTTATTAGTGAAAAATAAATGTCATGATTTGTTTTTTTTATAAAGATGCTGCGTTAGTGGCAAGAAAACAAGAGGCCATGGAAGCAGCTCGGAGAAAGATGCAAGAGGAGCTTGATGCCAAGGCAGCCATCTTCAGAGATAAACAGAAACAGGTGCAGTAGTGAAATAGAAATGTTTGAAAGAAAGATGATGGACTGTCCATGATGTCAAACCTGAACTGAATGTGTGATTTATTTTGTGAACAGCAAGAGGAAGAGAAGAGGAGGCACAAAATAGAGATGTGGGAAAGTATGCAACAGGGAAAGAGTTACAAAGGAGCTGCAAAACAAGTGAGTTTCATGTTTGATCGTCTGTAACTTTGTCTTTTACCACAGTTACTTTAATCTGAGGCTTTGCTCGCTATTGTGAACACATTTTAAAATAACATTAACATTTCAAACAGTATTGAACAGGATTAATTTTATTCTGAAAAAACTAGTGTCCAAACTAACTATTCAAATAATTTGCTAAAAGTTCACCATCCACACAAAAGACCAAAATGATAGAAAAATAATTAAATTTCTTCTTTCCTGTCTTACAGTTGGTAAACAACAAAACTCACCACTGCCAGGGATGTAATGATACAGTCTGCTCAAATTTAAATTTGGTTCATTCATTCAGTCAATGGTTGAATACATACATGCTACTTTTAATAACAGATTGACTTAAAATAAATTTATGTCAGTGAAAATTCCTTATTTATTCCTCTTGACAGAGATAAAATGTGCAAAGACAAGGTTCTCAATTTCTCCATTTGTAGTTGTTAGTGCAAAATGAAATCTTTAATGTCATCAGCCTTAGCAAGTAGTTTCCCACACAACAGCAGAATACAGATAAAGGAGTTGGTTAGCTTGCTGAGGAGTAGGAGGTGTGCGTGCAGCTTGTCGTCCACAGCTCTTTAGCTGCTCCTGTGGCTGCTCTTTCTTGTTCCATTATTCCCTGCAATATTCAAAACTGATCTGCTGGCACAATAAAAGCCCCCCCGTGTTTCGCCAGTTAAACGTTTTTAATGTAAACTAGCTGAGTGTGATTTTGTATAGTTGATCACACAACTGTTGTCACTGACATACGTCTCTGTTTCTGCTACAACCAACTGCTTGAGTATAAAATAATGATTTGATTAAAAGTTGTAAAGGCTGTTAACCAAGGCTAACCACATTCACACACATTGCTGTGGTCATGGTCTGAGTCCCTCACTGTAGTATCTGATCGATGTGTATCACTGCAGACCACGGAAGAGGCCAGCTCATCAACAACAGTGCTAAAACCGAAGACTGACAAGAAGCCGCTTCGCAGTGCAGGTATGTACTTCACAGGACAGATGCTGAACTACAGTCAGCACACACTGAAGCTTTAAATATTCAGTGTGGTCCGAGGTTAATGTGGGGTTAGTTTTATGCTGCTAGTTCGTCCTTTGTGATTTTCGATGGTTTTTCACTTAAGACCAGACTGAACAGCAGTGTGCTATTGCCCTCTCTGGTTAAAAGTTTCAAGCCCGTTTCACCTTTGATCACAGCCCCAGCATCACTGATGGGTGTGGTCAGAAGTGTGCTCTATTGCACCTGTAACCACACCCAACAGTGATGTCACAGTGTACTGACACACCCTGGAGTACACCTCTACATCACTGCAGAAAGGTGAGAAGTTAAACCACTGGAGTTAAGCAAAAACAAGATTTTCAGGAAATGTTACAGGACCATAAAAGTTTGCATGTTTAAGTCAAATAACTACTATCTGCTTACTCCCTCCGTTAGTGCCAGTCATTTCCCAAAGCATGCAGACATGTTTTTGTAGATTTTGACAGATTTTGTACTATTGTACTGAATTGAAGAACTGAAGAATTGTTTTCAAAATGAAATGTTCAGGGGATACACCCACCTTAAAATTCAGTGCTTTGCCTGCCAAAAAATACGCATTTCTAACTTTTATCCTCAGACTAATTTCCATTGCTGAGACATACATTCCTTCTGTGTAGGTCCGTGTTGGCTCAGTTAGGAGTCCTTCACAGAAGGGAAACACTGCGTACATGCATGTGTGTGTGTCTGTCCTGTACCAGCAGTCTACATTCTGTTCTTATGTGTGTGTTTCAGACTACAATCCCCTGACTGGACAGGGAGGAGGCTCCTGCTCCTGGAGACCTGGCAGGCGAGGGCCATCATCTGGTGGATGAGGTTAAAGAATGTTAGAGACGTTGGTCTGTATGACCTTTGACCTCTGGCATCCTGACGTGCACACTGACTGACTGAACCAAGCTCACTAAGCCCACTCTTTTATTAAGTTTTTTTAACTTGCTCCATTCTTCTAATGGGTGTTAGCGTCATTAATAGTATATACCTGCTATCCTGTTTAATTTTCTTCAATTTGATTTCATCTACTGTTATTTACTCTTTAATCAGTCTTTGCTGCTGCCTCGTTAAGCATCAAGATAATGTGATTATCATGAATAATGCTGTTAAGGGGTAAATGCATTTTGGAATTGAAAGCTTGTAATGAAGCCATTCCTTTAAATGGTACGTAACCAGTAGGTTTGGCTGATGAATTTCACAGTCAGTGTGTTTTTTTTCTGATATATTTTAATATGTTTATCAGTGTGTACCACTATAGCTTTATAGTTGATATTACTACAGCAGCTGTAGCTGGTGGACATATGGTTAATTACAAGAAATAGTAGATTCTGATTATATAGATACAAATATTTTGATCTGTCAAATTGTAAGGAGGCTGCGTCTATACTGTTACACACATTTTTATGCAATAAAGATATGGTCACCTGGAGGTTGTATTTATTCAGCTGGGAATCCGCAAGCATCTGCAGGTGGTGTGAAGGTGCAACATGCTGGGTGCGGCCTTCATATACGTAAGCTTTACTTAAACTTTATTTATCCAGGAAGTCTCATTGAGACCAAGATGTGTGAACAAAGTACACATATACAACATCAAAACAAGACAAGTTAGTCACAAAACACACCAGGACTGGATTACCAACTGTCCAAAGGGGGCAACTGCACTGGGGCCCCTGGACCCAGCGGCCTAAAAGCGTCAGGTTGACAAATCGTTTGTGATAGTTTGAAGGTCCTCTGTGGTGTCTGTAGACAGACAAAGTTACTGTTTACATTGTGTGTATCCTTGAGGTCTAACATACATGTCGAATGCATTTCCTTCCACAAAAAACATTTGCAAAGCTGATTTTTCTTAAAAGTTTGAAACTTGCATTGTTTATATGCATGTTTACTAGCTAGCAGTTTTCTTTCTTCACTGCCTTTGTTTGGCACATTTTTGTGTTTTTTTGATGCGCTACTGCCACCTGTAGATCAGTAGAATAACGAGCATCCACACGTAAAAAATTGTTCCATTGTGTTACTAGTGGTCAAATATTCCACAGGATAACTTTAAACAACTGCTAATTTGTTTTACCATTACAAATATTATTCATATTGACAGTCCCTCAGAGGACAGAGGAAGTTCCATGAAAAGTTCAAAACCAACAATGTGTTTGTCTCTCAGTACTTTCTGACTTCCCCAACCATGTCTGTGACTCTTACTCCCAAGCCCATTGTTTGTACTCAGCTCACAAAACAGCTTTAAAAAGGCTTTTCCTCAAACAGCTGGACACTTTTTATCAAATGTTTCTTGAACAGGATGAAATTCTGTTTTCTATCAGATTAATCCACATTTGGTGCTCTAGTGAGTATTTTTGGCAGCAGGACAGTGTATGTGGGATTGAGTCAAAATAAACTACAGTGTGTGTTCATGGTAATGAAGGAACATGTCACCCAGTGCAACAGTGTGGCTCATTTATGTGTTTTTAAACGTGTTTGGACACCAATGGAGCTCTATGGCACAGACAAATAAGCTATATCAGCTTGGATACACACACAGTACTTTTTATAGGATCAATTACTGGTTTAGGTCTGCACATGGGATTTGTTGATAGAAGAAAAATATATAATAACATATTCTTTAAATGCATGTGCTAGCAGGTATGCAGACAAGTGAGACCCACCTCTGAGAAATGCCAACACATAGTACACATAACGCACACTTAATGTATATTTACCCTGATTCTCTTTCGAGTATAGCACGCAATTTGTCATGGTCAGCTGCTCCACAACAGTCTAGGTGATGGTGATAACCTACTCTGAGTGCTTTGTAGTCTTTATATCCTCTGCACTTTGCAACACACTCATAACCCCTGCATGTCCTTTGAGCTTCCTTTAAACACTCTTGTTTGTACCTGACAATTTGCCAGAGACTTAAGGCTAGTTTCCTCTTGGTTTGTTTTGGAGAGCTATTGATGTTTATGGATTTTAAAGTCTTTTTTAATCTTCAGACTTTCAGGTTTAATTAAGTAAAAATAAAAACTCAAAAAGTAACTTCATGACCTCCATGAGTTCTTGTTTAAATGTGACATATGCATGATACATAAATCCCAGTCAAATTGTCAAAATGACCATTATTTACCTGCACATCACATTTTTACCTTACAGTTGTGCCCCACAGAACAATAAGGTCCTTACAATGGAATAATCAAGGATGGCTCTTCAAACACATTTGTAAAACATTTTGGATGAGCTTAGTAGTATAAAACACATGAAAATATTTTTCAGTCTAATCATTAACCCAGTAAATACATAATATTCTTGTAAAGTTCCCATTAAGCACCTGTGTCTTTAGCGCAATCAAGTATCATTTGCTGGTTAATACCCAATACACTTTAATAACAAATAGCTAATAGCTGTTCCTCTCTTTTTGTTAGCTCTGATCAGACATGACAGTATTATCAAAGAGCAGGTTCACACTGATTCATATAATAAAACTGTTAAAGGTGATCTTAAGAAAGTGTCCACAATCTTGAAGATAATGGCTCATTATTTTATTTTCCTCAAGACTAAAGAGACTCATTTCAAGATGGTTGTTATATACAGAGAAGGTTTTTGCTGCTTAAAACATTTAAATTGGTTGTCCAGTTCCCTTTGTATTCTTGTGAAGAAAGAGTAATCTTTTCCCAGTCCTTGGTTTACCCATTTTGGTTAGATTTACACTTGGTTTGTTTCTAAAACAAACAACACATTGAAATGAACTTGTATTGCCTTTTAAATTCTAGTCAACTATAGTAAACCCAGTAAGTTCGTGGCTTCTAGCCTGTACAGTGAGATCAGTTAAAATGGCCTAGATAAGGTTGGGTGTCCTTGCACTTGAAGACTTAATAGCCAGTGGCTACAAATCATTTCAAACGGTTGTCACAAATTAACCTGACATATAGCAACGGCTGGGGCCCTTCTGTTTGGAGTTTTCATGTTCTCCCTGTGTCTGCGTGGGTTCTCTCTGGGCTTCCTCCCACCATCCAAAGACATGCAGGTTAGGTTAACTGACAACTCTAAATTGCCTATAGGTGTGACTGTGAGTGTGAATGTTTGTCTGTTTCCATTTGTCAGCCCTGTGATTGACTGGATGGATGGATACAGTAACAATATGTAAATATACATAATACTGGAGAATTGGATTGTGACAAAGGGGCCCTCTAAACAACAGATCTACAAGATGACATAATAATGAAGAACAAGTGTTGACTGACATCCTATATAATCAGATCCTTGAACCATGAATGCATACACATACACACATGCACAAATGCACACACAGTGCACAGTATGGCAGAACAAGTGAGCTAAGTCCACAGAAGACTGGAAGAATGTCTTTGTCAATAACATATTGTGACTGTTGTGTTTTCAACAACTCAGAAACAAGCATTGCAACCTTCCACTTGTCTGGAAACATAAACACAACAAACACCTGACACCGACGTGTTGCTCTAGACGACTGCAACCACATGGGGGAGCTCGAGACCAGCTGGCCGAGCGACTTGCTACGTATGTGGACTTGACAATACTTTTTTGTGATGTATTCTGTCATGCTGCACAGGATTAGACACAAGTAATGTGGAAACACAGCATTATATAATCCATCTTTACACGTTCACAATACATTTCTTAGTTGTTTCACGGGACTCCTTTCTAATGTTGTTTAAGTTGTGCAGTTTTTTCACAGGTCTGGGCTTTATTTTAATTTCTGTTGTCCAGTTTAGCTTTCAGGGCGCTACTACTTGGTAAAGCAGTGGCCGGCTATATTAAATTATGGTGTTATAATGATTATTAAAGTAATACTTGTAATTAAAAATAATATAATAATAGTAATTAAATTTAAATTAAATTGAATAGTTAGTGTAGTAATAGGCCTAATTCATATTCTCAAATATAAATATTAGTGACAATTATAGCTATTATTATTATTGTTGTTGTATTGGTGTTGTTGTTTATTATAAAATATTTAATAATTGTCAGACAGAGCAACCCCAGTTTAAAGACAACTAGCTTTATACTGCAGATGGGTTCAGTGGGCCTGTGTTGGGGGATTTTCCCATATAACTTGAACGCAGCATCGTCAGTGAAGTGGGAGGAGCTATTTCGGGCGCCCCTGGTTCCGGAAGTTAAAGTTCCATGATACGTGACCATACATCTTAAAATAGATCCATGATCCATGTACATGGCTCAAAGTTGGATCTCTTCTACGACTTGGATCGGCATGGAACTCTCCCGGTTAAATCATCAGTCCAAAATATTAACTAATGCGTCAGAAAATATTTGGTTCTTTGGTAAAAAGTAGAAGGCACAAGCTTGTGACATGAAAACGTTTTGGGGAGAAGTTAACTACGACTCCCAAGGGGCATTTCGGCAAGAAACATCCAATCACCAATCTTAAAGATCATGCTGTTGAAAGAACATATTTTTTAATCTTCATTTTAAATCAATTCATTTTTAGTTTTGGGGTCACCTTTGGTGGAATTCGGCAACTATGGCGTCGCGTTTTTTGTTAACAACTGCAACAACGAAGTATTTTGAATTCACTACCGTTCTGATTCTACCTCTGACTGGATTCTTCTCCATGGCAACGGCGGCTGAGGCTCATGGGTATTGTAGTATTTAGAGCCGCTCGATTTACAAAAATGACGGATTAAACAGGATTTCTCAGATGCAAAGTTGAAACAGGTGGTCCTAACGTAAACCTATATGATTGTTACATTATCTGTGAGAGTCATGTCTTCTTTAAATCGGAATACAGAATAGAGAACCCCCCCCCCGCCAACACACACACACACGCAACTCTGCCTCGAAGGGATTCGCCCAGCCAGCCAGTCAGAGCGCTTCTACGGAAATTCCGTTGGCTCAAACCACTGTTAAACCCTTCGCGTTCAGCGATTTCGACAGTCCTACATTCTTCCGATGGCGAAATAATGACGAGAATGGGGCCGCTATTCAAGGCAAAGAAAAAGACTGCTGCACTCGGCGTTGAAGTTTGCTGATGGTCGATAGCGACGGACAGCTTGATGATCAGTGGGAGTAGCGACAGAGAACGGTTCAGGTGGCGGCTTCAAGGAGACTGCTGTGATGCTACGTAGGCAACTGGAAGAAAAGGGCTTTTCTACCATGAGAGAGTGTGTGTGAGCCCAGTTTTCTGGAGACACAGGAGTTCTACTCATCCGGTTTTTGTTGTTTTATTTCATTTTTTTATTTTGTGTATTGGTTATTTTTTAATTGTTTTCACAGACACGCTGTTTTATGACACAGTGAGGATACACAGCGAGCTGGTGAACTTTTGGGGAATGGCAGGTCGAAGCCGAAGAGCATGGTTTAGTGTTCTGTTGGGACTGGTTGTCGGGTTCACACTGGCTTCCAGACTCATTTTACCCAAGGCGACCGAGCTGAAGAAAGTTGGACAAAAGCGTAAAGCAAACCCTGCCGGTTGTGGGTTGAACGGGGGTCTCAGAACGGAATACGGGGGAGTACTATGGCCACCGCAAGATAACGGTTCACCGGCGACCGAGAAACCTGGCTCCAGGTCCAATAATTTCCTGTTCGTTGGTGTCATGACTGCCCAGAAGTACCTCAACAACCGAGCCGTGGCGGCACATAGGTAAGTGATGTGTCAGAGGAGAATGCTGCCTTTCCCACAAATTAACCGTTCAGCTTTCTCTTAAATGGAAGGTAACGGTCCACCAATCTCACTTTAAAACTGTAGCACTTTAATGTGGCCTTCTTTGTAAGCTTACCTTGAGGTACATGGGCTGATAAAAAAAACAAAACTTTTGAATTCGGTGCACAGGCCTTTTATGAAGTAGGCCTACATTTATTTGGTAGCTAGCTAGCAGCAGTTATTTCTACCCATTTTCAGATTTTGTCATTGATCCATTTATACAGTATTTTATTTTTGAAATTAATTCATAAGAAAATACAAAATGGTACCAAATTAGGTACTGCGTGATATGTCGTAGTGTACTGATATGCTGAAATTACTAGAACAGCCTGGTGATTCATCTTAAGTTACGTTATACCAGGTAACTGTTAGCTGTGTACTGTAAATTGCAGTTAAAACCGCTTAACATCCAGTTCCCCCTTTTATGTCACCTTAAGTAGCTTCAGTGTGGGTAAATGAATCTTATTCCACTCTGTCTGACAGTATAAGAAATATTGTGCATTATCTTGTGCCTTTTCATTGAATCTATTAACACTGACTGAAATATTCAAACCCAAGACTCCATGTTTTTTTTTATGGCTGCACTATGACATCAAATAGAAATATTCTGCATGTCTGCTGGATCCTTTTACACACACTTCTCCAAACTTCAGCTTGACAGATTTGGTATCTTTAGAAACTTTGGAATAGGAATACAACTAACAGTTATTTGCATTGTCAACCAGTCTGATTATTTCTCCAATTTATCAATGAATCATTTAACAGAAAATAGAGAAATGCCATAATCACAGTCTCCCAGAGTCCTAGGTGACATATTCAAATGCCTTGTAGAAAAGGCTTCTACAATAAACGTTTAGCTGAAGGATCTGATGACAACCTAGTTTGGTCTTCATGACAGTGTTGTTTTCAGTTAGGATAACTCTGTAAAATCCACAAAATCTAAAATCTCAAAATAAAATTGTAAAAGAACTGCAATTTTATAATGCAGATAAGATGGTGTAGAAAACATTACTAATGTTTACACCAGAGGAATCCTTTAAGGGCTCTACAGAATTGCAGTTAGGCCTGAACCGTCTTCCAAGGCTCTGATGCTAACAGTTCCATTGATGTTGGTGCAGCAGATTGTTGTCTAGATGGGTCAATCAGGACTGCACTATATATTACAGAAAGTCCACACGAATAAGTTGTTTATTCTGTTATGTTTTAGCTTTGTTTTTTTAGTTGCCCATCTCATATGCGTCTGATGGAAACACGTGCGAACACATCCAGGAACATATGAAACATGCAGGAATACAGTGTAGTATAAAAAGACCAGTGTTCCCTTCAATGTCTGCATCAATTTTGTGGCATCTCCTGCCCTTTAATCAGCACAGCTGTCTACAGCAGCTGCGTTACAGTAACAGCTCACTTCACTTACACTTTTTGTTTGTAACGGTGACCTGAAGCATATTTTTTACGCTTTTTTCTTTGCTTCTGACTTACGTGCGTAAGTACTGTAGATGTGTATTGAGAAGTGAGTGCCACATAGTTCACAGCAGTACAGTGGCTGAATGTATACAGTGTGACACTGACGGAGGGCAGTTTTAGTTGCAGCCTTTGTAAATTGTAAATGGCTACATTTATATATACATTTATATAGCGCTTTTATACAAAGTGCTTTACAAGGTTCACCCATTCACATGCCGATGGCAGCAACTTACCACGCAGGGTGCTGGCCAACCATTGGGAGCAATTTGGGGTTCAGTGTTTTGCCAGGACACTTCGACATGTGGACAGGAGGGGATCGAACTGTCGCCCCACAGCTACCTCCTGAGCCGCAGCCGCCCCTTTGTAGACAAGAGGTTTCACTCCTGAGCCTATGAAGACATGAAGGTTTAGCATGTACACTGCTTTTTAGTTAGAAATATCAATTTACTACCATATACTACTATACAAGCTAGGGCATTTCTAATAATGCATCAGGAAAGCACACTGCGAGCTGACTGAAGGTGCGTGGAGCAATCTCCTGTAAGTGCTGCACACAAGTGAAGAACAAGCACGACTCTTCGTCTACCCTATTAGGTTGAAGTGATTGCTGGTAAAATGTTGAAAATGAGAAGTAAGGCTATATTGTGCACAAGAATAAATGTAGTGGAAGTGCTGTAATTTTTGACATGGCACTGGCATTGTCGCCTGGACTGGTATGACAAACCTGATCAGCATTTCTCAATAGAACATTTTCCAGAAAGCCACAAGGGTCTGTGTGACGTAAATTTCATCAGCTGCTCATGTCAGTGTCCAGAATTTATGACCGTGCGGTCTGTAAGCACCTAAAAGCACCAGCTGCATGTGTGTGGACCACATCTGCGTACACAGACACCCAGTAGTATCTAGAAGTAGTATGTACAGAACCACGTGAGCATCCCATGTCTGCTTCTGTTTGTTTTTGGGCTATTGCTATTTAGCATTTGTTTCCTGTTTCTGCAAGTTGTTACATGTTACAAATAATACCACTTAGCTGTTATCTGACCTTTTTCTGACTCCATCCATTTCTGTGTCTGTGTGTTTACAGGACGTGGGCACAAACAATTCCAGGTCGCGTGGAGTTCTTCTCCAGCGAGGGCTCTGACACCACCATACCCATTCCAATAGTGGCTCTGAAGAATGTGGATGACTCGTACCCACCCCAGAAGAAGTCTTTCATGATGCTCAAGTATATGCATGACCATTACCTGGACAAGTACGAGTGGTTTATGAGGGCAGATGACGATGTCTACATCAAGAGTGAGAAGCTGGAGAGCTTTCTGCGCAGCCTCAACAGTAGCGAGGCCATCTTCCTGGGCCAAACAGGCATGGGGGCCCGGGATGAGCTGGGGAAACTGGCCCTGGAGCCTGGGGAGAACTTCTGCATGGGGGGGCCAGGGGTCATCATGAGCCGCGAGGTCCTCAAGAGGATGGTTCCCCACATCCGAGAGTGTCTACAGGAGATGTACACCACCCATGAGGACGTGGAGGTGGGCCGGTGTGTCAGGAGGTTTGCCGGGGTCCAGTGTGTCTGGTCCTATGAGGTAAGGAGAGAGAGTGAGAGATGTGTGAGAGAGAGAGATGTAAGGCAAATATACTGCGTGAGGTGAAAGGGACAGGTGCATGTCGGGGTTCTTAAAACAATTAGAGGATAGTTATTGTAGTTTGGCTCACTTAACAACAGGAGTCATTATTCAGTCAAATCTGAACACAGAGATACATATATTTTTAGATTCAGTGTGGTTTACGTACCATTATTTCCTATATCCGTTGTAAATATACATCCATAAATTCGCTTATAAATCATAGAAAAAAGACACTTATAATGCCAGCACTCAGCACTTGCCCGCAGCAAGTTTTCTTCAGTAAAGAAGTAATCCAGTGATAGTCGTCATGTGCATCCATGGGTACATTACAAACAGGAACTGCTAACCGCTAATTCTGCATACTTTTAGTGGTACCAATTTGCCAAATGGTAAACAAATATAGGCTAAAAACTAGCTCACAGCTAAATAGTAACAGTAGTACACGGGGTTTGTCTGAAGGCAGCCCACAGTGTCAGAATTTGAAAACCCCTGGTCTCCGCTGTACAGGGAGGAGACAGTAGTGGGGAGATTCTTGTACATTGTGCTTCAGTAACCATCAGGAGGATGAGAAACCACACTGGTAGTGAATTCCATCAAAGTACAGATACTGTAGGTGATAATTGCCAACTTCCCATTCACAGCTGTGCTGGGGACTTAAAGATACTTGTAGCTAATGCAAACCATTCAACAGTTTAACTGCCACATCATATGCCTGTAAATGACATGCTCATTTCCCTTGACTTGATCCAAGTCATGTCTCTGTGGTGGCTAGCTAAATGCTGGGTCACAACTCATTATACAGGTAATTTTATGTGGAATATAAAGCAGTGTAATTCTAGACCACCACGCCGTCCAAAAATTTGAAAATGACAATAGAGTTGAATCAACATCACTCTGACGCAGTGTCGACAAACGTGAACATTAGAAGCTTCAGAATAAGCCGATTTACTGCAGGATTGTAGTATGCTGTTCTGGTGTACTATGGTAATAAATTGGTAACTCCGTATAGTGAATCATGAATTTGTATTCAGCTACAATGGTTCATCAGGAAGTACAGTGAGCAGCATGATGAGAATAATTGTGTTACAGATGTCATTTAACAGAAGCTATAACAGAATGCTGCTCTGAATGAGAATGTCTCTCCTAACCATTATGGAGAATTAAATTCTTCCTGTCACATTGGAGCCCCGAGAAGCCCCTCAGGGACCCCTGGTGATCTTTGGACCAACTTGAAGAGGCCCTATGTTTTATTTCTTCACTGGAGACTTGTCAACATTTTTGTGCTTTGTGTTTATGTTTGTTTGTTTTTTGGTATTAGATATAGTCATCCACCATGTAGAAAGATTATTCTCAAGCAAAAAGAAGAGATGCTTTGTACCAGATTGTGCTACTGCAGTCTCTTGACTGGTAGACACAATGTATGTGTATGTGGATTAACAGGGTCTGCTTATGTCATGGTATTTTATGTGTTCAGTAAGGTCACATATCAGTCAGTGAAAATAGGGCAGGTTTTAGAAGATTTTCTTCTGACTGTAGTGCACCAATCTGCTTTAGACATGTTTTCTTCAAAGTGGCTGTCAGAATTGGGTACATTTGGCTAACATACATTTGGCTGCTAACATCCAAAGCTGAGCAATCAGGCCCTCTGGTGCCATTATTTTGAGTACAGAAAATTGTACATTGCAGCTTGGTAAAAGCTGTTGTCAGGTTTTAAATGTTTCTCCGCTGGTTAGATGTGTGTCTTTTTGACTTGGAATAAGAGAGCAAACACAGTTTCTTTTAATCTCTGTGTAACTGAATTATGACCAGTTGTAGGTCGTCATAAGGTCGCAGTGATCCTTGTTTTTGTGTGTTGGCCCTGACCTGAGGGCTGACCTTTGACCTGACTCAGTTTACAGAATAGCATTCTTTTAGCTGGTATACTGTGTCCTGCCTGCACTGCTGTGTGATGTTTACATGACAAGGTTTTGATTTGTTTAGATAGTGGCTCGATCAAGTGGTTCGATTGCTTACACATAAATCACTTAAAACACATAATACTCACAGCTGAGACACACAATTACAAACACAAATATTAAATTCAAATCAGTCTGCATATAATATCAATCAAGGGTAGAAATAGCCAAAATTGTCATCTGTTCAGTTCAAACATTAAAATGAATATGCTGTGAGCTTCTTCATCATTGTGAGGTTTTACTGTAGTTCAGTTCTGTTATTCAGGCAGGCAGCTGAACTGGTTTCACTGTTCCTGATGGATTGTATGGCATTCAGTCATTGTTGAGACTTGTGCGAGTGTTGTCATTGTTGGCCATGAGAAAAGTTATTAAGAAAGCACCGCTAACCAAATCAACCTACCACAGCGGCCCAATGTTGGGACAGAGTTATGAAAGAAATGCTGCAGCTTTGTCATCAGATGAGTGCGTTTCTATGTGTACTCTGGTTTAGTGTTCACTCAAACCAGCCTGTTCTCTGACATGTCCAGACATGGCTGTGCCATAGATCTGTTGCTCATATGACCGTGTTCACATGAATCAGAGCCCTTTGAAACTAATGAAAGTTACACAGTAATGTGAAGGTTTAATGAAGTGACTGTATGAGATGACAGCAAATTTAAATCTGTGAATGATAAAAAGGTGTCTTCGTCATGTGCTCATCATGTGCTGTTCTGTCAGACACAAGGAGGAAATGGAGTAGTGATGTGCAATTTGCCTTTTTTATGTCCTTTAATGCAGACTCCAAGGTAGAACTCTCAAATATAGTAGTGGGCATTTACAATACAAGCATAACCAACATTTCTTATGGGGCAAACACAATTTCTGGCTTTATCCTTTTGACTAAAGTTTACAGATAGAGGATAGCGACAGAATGCTCCTCATTAACACCTCTCATCGTTATGGACTGTATTTTATCGTATACAAGGTGCACAACCACATATGCTTTATCTGTTAGATTTCAGCTCAAAAGATCCCAGGAAGCAGAATGTGCACACAGCCAGGTCAGTAGAGAACAAAGGTTTATTGTGGCTGGGCAGGCAGTGGCTGGAGAAGAGCTGAGACTTCCAGAGAATGTCGTAGCAAAGGCAGGCAGAGCAGGCTGAGGCTGGACAAACTGGCACCGGGCTGGAGTGAGTCTGAAGCACGAGAGAAACTGGAGTCAGGCAGAGAACAAAATGCTAGTAGTTAGCTAATTGGTCTGAAGGCTTGTCACAGTTACCACTCACGTGAACGGACAATCTGACGAAGAATGAAGAGCTGCGCCAGGTATTTGAGTGCTGTGGAGGTGATTACTGATGAGCCTCAGCTGTGCCAGGGAACCAGCAGGAGCAGGAGACAGGTGGCCATGCCCAGGTGTAGACACAGAGTGACAGACAGGGACACAAGGAGCAGGGAAAAACAGGAGGCAAAACAAAAGGGAACAGGGGAGCAACCCTAACCATAACATTATCAGGTTAAAACGCTGACAAAGACTAGACAACGTGTGAAACATCCTTTAAGAAATGCACATATACACATTGCAAATGGACTTACACATATTTTTCTTTTGATCTCTTCACTCTCCAAAAGTGTTAGTTTTTCTACTAAATCTCCTTAATCAGTCTCTACCAGCATGTAGACAGTACCTTGTGTGCCACCTGGTAAGATTTGTTGGTTAATTTGGCCTCATTGCTTTCTATCACAGCACATGAAGAGGCACATGTGCTGGTGGATGGTTGAAACCTGACTGTGTACCATGTGTATCTCACAGTTTCACACTGAACGGAGGTGCAAAATCAACTATTCAGTTCCATTAATAGCCATTTTAACCAGCTAATAGTTCAGTACGCTTCGATTCTGAAAGGCGTGGTTCAGGTAAATTTAAGACAGCAACATGATCATTAAAATGATGTCCTTGTCTCTGACCTTTGACCATTGTGAACATGAGGTACAGCTTCAGCAGCAAGGCAAGTAGAGGGTGGTCAGCCTGTCACAGTGTGTAAGGCCTCATCTTTCCCAGTGTGTGTTATATGAGTTTGTTGCCATGGTAGCCATGTCCTGCTGTAGTGATGGAGAGTTGTCGTGGAAGAAACAGTCTCCTCTCAAACACGAGAGCAGCAGATTGACAAAAAGAGTTCTATATATAGGGTGAAGGGGCCTATCTCAGCATGCATTGGACCAGAGGCAGGCAACCCTGGATAGGGTGCTGATCTATCCAGTGTCTTTGACTGTCATTGCAGCAACTGCTGAATCATCTGCTCAGTGTCGGTCTGCCTGGTGGGGCTGTTTCCAAACAACTGACTCCCCTCATAAGGCCAAAAGCTGTGTTCTCTCCACTCTAAGTCATATGGACCCCATCAGCTCAGATCAAGGGCAGAGTCTTATGTTTTTAATACAAACTTAAGTCGTTCTGTAATTTATCATCATCTAGGTGGAGCTCCCTCCATTCTTTTGAAAACAGAAATCCAAAATACTGTATGCCATAGTCCGATTCATGATGCATATTGATGGTGTAAGTCACAGGACAGAAAAGTATAGCAGAGAAATCCTGTGTTGGGGTAGAGAGTGTCCTGACATGCTGAGGAGGTCAGTGACCCATCAGTGCCATCTCACAGTGGGTTTCCCTGGTTTTTCTTCTTTTTAAATGTTTTTTTCTGGTTGCAGTGCTTTAGCTCTCAGAGGGCATATATTTCTAGATCAGTCAGACTTGCTTATGCTAGACCAATACACAGGAAGTGAGCCACCCACACTCACGAGCAATGCCTCAACATGCTCTCATCTCTCTGACTGTTTCTCAACCCAGCACCCTTCCCCAGCCCTGTCACTCTCTTTCTCCCTCAGTAGAGTTAAAGTGTGAGAAGCCACTGGTTCTTGAAGTATTTTTTCTCCACTGTAAATTCCCAGTGCATTGTGTCTTTTTGTCAATGTTCCCCAACATAGTAACATAGGAGTCCTTTGGATACATTAACTAGAGGTTATGTTCTGACCATCACTTTGTATTATTTTATCTTTCTTTCTGTCAAGTTGTTACTCTTTAGCACAGAATATTAAAGGTACATGTTGGCACCAACTGCCTGTTCAGATTCTGTTCATTATTTAACACTGATGCACTGAGCAGTTTTACGTAAAAAATTTTTTGTTTTTGTGTCGATACTGAAACTCAGGTATTGGCTCTGAGAATATGTTGCATTGTTTTATTCTACTGATACAACACATTACTAAATGAAATAGTTGTTTTAATATGGAAGACATAGAGTTATTCAGCACATATTACAGATCTGTTTCTTATTATTATCTGTATTATTATTATGTTGATAATGAGAGTATGAACTGTTCTATCTGCATCTGTGTACTGTGTCTGTCCTTTCCTGTTGTGGAGTGTGTTCAGACGGCGCAGTATGTGGTGAGCCTCGTGTATTTTCAGACATCCTGTGGCCACCGCTCTGTGTGCTTGTCCTCTGTCTCTGCTCAGCAGTGCCTTCGCATCGTGCTAAAAGTAGGCCTTGCGAGTGAGGCCCAAAGAACAAATAAATGTTTACACTCACGGTTCAAAAATGAACAGAAATGGAAGGCCAGAGTGCTGAAATTAGCATGAATTACAGCTCTGCAGCATGAAGGGGATGCTATGTGTGGCTGCAGAAGCAGTGAACTGGTATGCAGGATGGTGACATTTTGGGAGGGGGGATGAGTTAATGAGAGAGATTTTATAGGTCTAGTAGTGACCACTGAAACCTGTAAAAGTCTTCATTACTGGGGGTGGGCTTTTTCTGATTAAGCTCTATTTGCTGTCATAGTTTAGTCATATCTCATTCTACAAAGGATTTCGCTTCTTCCAGTACATGTCACTTTTCCCCTGTGTTACGATGTAACCACTTATGTTTTTTTTTTCATCTGCATGCTTGTGGCGGGCATGCACCTTCTTTAAACCATGTGCTTGGTGTTTTGCATGCAGAACACTATAGAGCGCTGGCCTAGTCAGCTTGCAAGCTCTTGCAATGGAGCTGGTCTAGAGCCCCTGTCAGACATGCATCATTTTACGTAATTGTGATAGCAGTTTTACATGTCGGTCTCATGTCTGAATAAAACACCTGAGTCACTTTCACTTCAAAGTCACAAAGGCAATCTGACAAGGTCAGATCTGAAACATTTCCGTAACACTTTCAACATGGCACTGAACTGAATGCTGTCAGATTAACTGCAGCACAAGGGTAAATATGCTAAATGCATGTCTTGTTCAGCCCTATTATCATCTAAAATATTTGATATCAGTGCCTATACAATACCTGACTTTTGGTACAGATACCAGAATAATTGTTTTGATACTTTACTTTGTTGAATGAATATAAACACATTTTTATACAAAAGCCTTTGACTTGTTTAACAAAAATAAGCTGAATTTATCATATGCATTAAGGTGGAATTATAGTGCATCAAAAATACACACGTCTCTGTGGACCTACACAGAGAAGGGTGTTATGGGTAACCATACATCACAGAGGCTCGCAGAGAAACTGACCCATACACCTCTTGAATCTCTTGAGCTGATGGATTGGTCCTACTCTCTTTCTAATTGTAGGTGGGCTCGAAATTGACACATTAATGTTCAACCCAAAATAAAAAGTATAAAATAGCCATGCAAACGTCTTTGAATGAGACCAGTGCATGACACCTTATGTGCAGACAGACAAGCGTGTTCCAGAAGAATGTTCCTGTTTTAACATGTCTCTCTAGCCTCGTTTCCACCCCCTCCCACTACCTTTCAAGGAACTAAAAGGTTCCTTGAGCCCATTGTTGTCTGCGTTTTCACCGACCCGCGAAGATTAGGCAAATTAGTCCGCTGAAGTATGAAAAAGCGAAGGCTGTTTTACACGTCATTTTTGTGCACGACTATACAACAACAATGACGCTATATAAAGCATCAGACAGGCACCATTATTTGTGCGACACTGTACAACAGTAAGGATGGAAGAGCTCAATAATGCTCAATAAGGCCTGGACTTCGTCAGTGGTCCATCGCTCGTATGCTTTTTTCTCTAACTCTGCTGTAACTATGGTGCCTGAAATAAAATGCTGCAAGTACTCGACCAATCACAAATGTACTTTTGGAAAGTACTACCCCCGAGCAGGGACTTTTTGGGGAGTAAAATAATGTCCCCGGAACTAAATATAGACCCTGGTCCTTGCGGTAGAAACACAGTGAGTTCCTCCAAAGGTATAGTCCCTGGGGAAAGTTCCTGCGGTAGAAATGCGGCTTCTGACACACACATTTTGCCTAAATAAAAGTAGGCTTACTGTATATATAAACAAAAAGGAAAAAAAGCAGCCTTGAAACCTCTGTGAAAAGTTGTTTTTTGATTTTAGTGTGATTGTTTTTGGTGCGTTATCCACCGATTCTTGTGGCTAGAAGTGGATATGACCGCAACACACAACTCGCCAGCTTTCCAGGTTTTTGTGTGTCAATCAAATATGGCCAGCAGAGATCCATTGAGATGCTCACCGTGGCAACAATAACAGGGTGAGCTGGTGTTCGGAACAGACTGAAACCCCAAGCTCACCCCAGGCAAGTAGGATACTGGGCACCCCAGCCCAGTATCCTACTTGCAAACGTCCAGTCCTTGGAGAGCAGGATGGATGATTTTAGGGCAAGAATCAGATTCCAGTGGGACATAGGAGACTGTAACATCCTCTGGCTGACTTAAACATGATTTATTCCCCACTCAACCATCAGTGTCCTTCTCTGTTTTCTGTGTGGACGGAGCAGAGGAGTCCGGCAGGTCCAAGGATGGTCGAGTCTGACGAACAATTGGTGTAACCCCAGAGACACTAAAACTCTCCTGCTCTTGCTTGTCTGGCTTTGAGCATCTGACAATCTCATTCCATCCATTCTACCTTCGCCAGGAGTTCACTTTGGTTGTCATCTCGACTGTGACGAGAGGTCAGGCATTGGACTTCCCTGTCAGAGGCTACACTGCAGGATGTGACGTCTTTTTGAATATGGTCCAATCCAGCTCTGACAACATCAGTGAGTTTATACCTACAGTGACTGTACAGTCATTTCCCAACCAGAAACCATGGGTTGATGGATCCATTCACACCATTCGGGCATACTGCTGCTTGCAGCTGAGGACTTGCTGTTGGAGATGTGAAAGAATACAAGACATGTAGTCAGAGTTGTTAAGCAGACTCTGTTCTTATTATTACTATTATTATTATTATTATTACTATTATTGCACACTAACCTTTTAGCACATCCTCTAGAGTATGCCACCCCTGCATTTCAATGCACATATTGAGAAATATGTTTATGTGACAAATAAATCCTTGAAACTGGAATTTTAAAATTAATCAAAAAGTAAATTAAAAAGACAGCATCCTGCCCAGCCCTACTAGAATGTCACAGGTCTGACGCCTTCTGTGGCCCTGTGGCCTGCTTACTCTATGTAGTGATAATGTCCTTGAGATGAGCAGTACCCTGCTTTCCTCAGAAGCACTGAGACCATTCCCTCCCCACCCTGCATGCCAGCTCACAAACAAGCTCCAACACAGCTAATGGGAATCACAAGGCTACACTGCTGAGAGCTATGAGTCCACCTCCTAATCCTAATTTCTCCTGAGTGGCCTGCAGGGCTGCCAAACCTGCAGCTGGCCCTCTCACTGTGCACTGTTGCATGTGTTCTCATCCTGCTGAGAACAGCACCATTGTACTCTTGCCTTACTGCCTCTTTTCTTCAGGACTAACTGTGTTCCCATTTCTCCCTTCCTATCTCAATTAAAATTGTACATATTAGTTGGCATCAACTATGGCTTCATGTCTAATCTGATGAATGTGTTGTCAGGGCTGCTTCTTCTTAAATCTTAGAGTAAATGTTATGCAAAGAGTCAAGGAAGCAGTGGTACAGATGTATTCAAGCACACAAATAGACAGTGTAGAGCTGGGAAATGCTGCACAGGTACAATAGATAAAATATATTCTAAATTAAACTTGTATTTTGTAAATTTGTATTTACTGTTGTAAACGGAAAGAAATTAGAACAGTAATATTTGTATTTTACCCTGTTTAACCAGTGTTGGCTACATCTTAACAAACTCAGCTGTGAATGCACTCTACAGCATTGTCATTCCTATAGACCTTTATATTGTGGAATAATTCAAAAATGACAAATACATGATGCTTGTTTTAGGGAAGATTTGTTTGCAGAGACATCTAGAATATTTCTATTTGATGGAATGGTACTGCCACAAAAAATATAGTCCTAGTTTCACAGTACAGTGGTATGTGCTGGTGGGAAGAAGAGCAATGGTATGTGCAAAGCTGGCGGTAACTAATTAAAAACAAGGAGCAATAATATGTTCTGTTGTAGCTGCTCAGCAGTAATTAATGATATTTTTCTCTTACATCAGCCAGAGTATCTGTATAGTACCAGTCTCTATACAGCACAGTATAGGAACTATGTGTCTGTGCGTCCTGTCTAGAGACTCTCTAGATATGGGGATAGAGATAGAGTAGGCAGAATATTCATAACACACCCACAGCAGGATCACATCTGGCTCTGTGGTGTGTGCCGGTGTAACACTGCCATGTTACCAGCCAATATCGCCAGTTTACCGCTATGACCTAGAGGTCTTGGTGTCTTGGGTTTAGAGAAGTAAGAATAATTTAGCCTCACACATATGTGACACAAGTGATAAAACATAAGTTCTTTCTAAATTTAAATAAAAGTTGAGGAGTATCTGAAAATGTTAATTATACTTATAAAATGCTTAACAAGTGTTGTCACTCAGGAAGATCATTCCATATGACATGTCTGTGGGGTTTCTTCGTCATTGCAGTGCTACAAGGTGACATGTTAAAAAGTATGATACAGAACCCATTGAACAAACATCATTAGGTGTGGAGTTCAGTGTCAGATTCTTCTTACCTTTTATTTATTTTAGTTGGTGATCAAATTTTTTTCAACAAGAGCAATAGCCACATATTCTGTCTATCTCAGAACATGTGTACATTTGCGTGAATGCCTCCAGTGCCCTGATTGACTGTTGACTGCTCTGATGTTTTCAGACTGAATCGGTGGTGGTTGGCATGACTGTCCAGGTTCTGGTGCCCTGGCAGGAGCTTGCATAAAGCCAAATTCACATTGAATCAGGCACTGCGGCGAAAACGCAGATTTTCCCATTCATTTGAACCGGGGTACTGCGTTCAAGCTGCGGCGGTGCGGCGAAAAAGTTGAAACGGATTCAACTTTTAGAGAAATGCAACCCGACGTCATGACTTAAATAAGAAGTATCCCTTCACTGTTTGACAGTGATGGTGGTGTTTTTCTTTTATTACTTCAAGGTGCTACCTGTAAGATGATTAACAATGCTGCCATGTATTTGAAGGGTTGCTTGATTGCTCCACCTGACTAAAAAAATGTCAATGTTCTTTAATGCCGATAAGGGCTACACAATATTTCAGTCAGCTTATCAGTATCAGGTAATAACTCCTTAAAAATATATTCCTGTTCTTGACATTGATATCAGAATTATGCCCAACATATCATGGTGGTTTGATATGTGGAGGTTTGATTTGTTTATTACAGGTGCAGACTTTAATGGCTATTTCTGTTTAAGTGTGACAGTTACTACTCAGTTTTGCCATTCTGTATATTGCTAAATTTTAGGTGATGGTTGAAGGGAGCAGATTTCCTCTTTCTGATATTTAATGAAGCATTGCATTAGTTTGGGCAGAGCCCTGAAGTGGCGCTTACATTAGCTGATTGGAATCAGCTGCTTCATTCATGCTTCACAATCAGTGGTTCATTCACCAGCTTTTTGGCTGTCAAATGACTGGTCACGTTCAGTCATATTAATGCAGGTGTACAGTGGTGCCATTATAACCTGTGCCTCCACCACCCCAACCTCCACTTTATGTGCTAAGTTCTTTCGTAATGTTGATTTTAAGTAAGATTAAATGTTCATACATATGTTTATTAAGGAGGGATTCGTTCTCCTTGCAGAAGGAGAGCTACTTGGATTCTTGGAGAGCCCCCACAAAGAGCATTGCCTTTTCTCACAAATCTAGCTGTATAGCCATTAGCCATTTATAAATTGTGAATTAATTGACCTAAGCGTCTCTGACTGAACAGAAAGTAAGACGATTTTAAGGATCCATCTGCTCAGGTAGACAATGACTTTGCAAGTGTTCTGTTTCTAAGTCTCATGGTGTCTACATTAGAGTTGCTCTCTCAATTACTTTAAACACTCAGTGTAGTGATCTGTAATAGACTGAATAACAAAAAATGCTAATAAATCAGTTTTTTTAGATGTCACCATCTGCATCAAACATGCAATAGAACACCTGAACTGAACTGGTACTTACTGCAGTGAACTGAAAATGATTATATTGGCAAACTTCATCGAAAAAAGTAAGTCAGTTGTAGGATAAGAATAAGAAATTGTTCTTGCATGATGCCCATTGTGTCTGGTTCTTCTTAAAAAGCCTTGTTCCAGGCCAGTTCGTTAACCACACTGGGCAAGCCTTGCCCAGTCAGTGCAGCCAGAGAGAGAGGGCTGCAGAGCAAGCCAGGCTCCTCCTATGTGTCCAGCCCACTGCCAGCTCATGCTCCTGCTTTCCTTTTTTATACCACCTCCTTTTTTTCCTCTCTAATTGTATGCTTACCAACTCTGCCAGGACTGTTGAAGCAGAATGCTGGCATTTGTTCTCTTTTCTCTTCTCCATTCACAAAGTCACAGTTTGCACTTTTGCAAACATAAACAAAAAACAAGTGTAACTGGATCAGTAAGTGGTATGTGGAAGTAGCCACTTCCATGGTCTCACCCCTGTGATAATGACAGCTGATAATGAATAACATTCAGATTATTTCACTATTCACTGAATTTTCTAATGACACTTAACAAAGGAATACTACTACAAAAATCTTTGGACTATCGAATACTCTCCATTCCATTTGCAACATAAAAGCACGGGAAAAATAAACACTTCGCAGATGTAGTCCATCTATTCGAGTCATTTGTGTGTTTGTGTTTGTTGCTGGTTAGTTGTCAGGTAGCTATCTAAACTGTAAAACACGGATTATCCAGAAATGTTAAGCAGCGGCTGCTTCTTCTTGTTGGTGCATTGTTTTTGGCTGGTTAGTGTAAGGGCACTGAGATTTCTCATTGGGCTAACTGAGACAAAGGGAATGTGGCTTATTGTGAAAGAATGTGTATTAAATCATATCTGATGTGACACACATGGGATGATAAGCCTGAATGGTGCCTTTTGTCAAGTTTGTAACTGTGCACTGTCAAGAGAGTCTGTGTCTCCTTCTCTTCAATTATTCATCTTTTCATAACTACAGTGAGGTATGCTCCCTCTAGAGGAGACACTCATGAATGTCAGAACGCATTTAGTGAATCTCTGAAATTTAATATTGAATTCAACCTTTTGCAGTAGTACAACTATCCCCTTTTTCCACATCCCTCTTTTCTTTTTCCTTACCTTTGTTCTCTTCCAGTTTCACTTTCTGCTTTCTCTTCCTTCTCCTCTCTTGTCTCTCTTGTACCCAGAAGGCTTCTCCTTTTCCCTGTATGCTTGGCCAAAGCTGCTGGCATTTACTGGCACTTTAAATCTGTAAAGCTCTGCTTGGCCGTAGTCATGTTCCTGGGCCTCCTCCTCCTCCTTTCTAACATTTTTCTCTCTCCCTTCTTCAACTCTGACAAATCCCTGACAAGAATTAAACCATAGGGTAAGCATTGGCTGATGGGAAATGTAGAGAAATTATGGAGAAAGTTGACATAAAAATAGTTTAAAGACACTTAATACCAACACTGGACAGTCCATAGCTACATTCCAAAAATATTAATAATGATAAAAACAAACCCCACATCAGTCCGATCCAGGTTATACTGATACAGTAGACACACTGCAGGGACATTTAAGGCCTGGCATGGTGTGGGGTTTGCTCATCACAACATCTCCAAGTTTAGCCTAGGACCAGGTTGATCAAGCCATTCTGGTAAAAGGGCTTGTTAAAACCCTGGCCAGCAGCCCAGTGGGAGGGCCAGCCTCTCTCTGCCATCTGTTGTCTGCAGAGTCAGCCCCTGCCCAGAACCAGGTCCAGTGTATCTGCTTTGTTCTTTTTTGTATGTATATTCTTCTGTATTCAAAGAAAGGATGTGATGCAAAGAAAGTTGTATTTTCAAAATGAAGCAGTACCGATAGAAATCAATGATTTTAATGCCTTTAAACCGATGATTTGATTTAATTATTTTCCTATTGGCTGTTCCAAAGTCTAGATCTACAGTATAACAGCTGGTTCCTGCTGGCTACAGTCTAGGTTTAAAATCTATTAAATATTATGCTGAGTGTTTGCCTATCAGATGACCAGCCTAACAACTCTGCTTTATTGTCCTGGCATTTTACATTAGATTACATTGCATTTATAAAGCTGGCACTTTTATCCAAAGCGACTTACAATAAGTGCATTCAATCATGTGACTACAACTCAAAAATTGAGAGAAGAATCATGCAAAGCCATCAACTTCATCAAATATGATGAACTGCTTCAAGTGATTTTTACTTTTGCAACTGAAATGCATTTTTGAGGGGCTAGGGATGCTGGAAAACTCACTGAACTTGGCACACGCATCAGAAGTGGCAAAAATTGATATCTGATGGGTATTGGGCTTGAGTGTGGCAAGGGGGCTCGATAGCAGCCCCTAAACCGTTTTAAAATTTCAACATAGTTATGTGTGCAGTACATTTCACCTAGTTGTACAAAACTTGGTAGTCACATATAATGTCTCCTTACAAAAAAGTGTCTTAATATAATGCTCTACGCCCTACAGGAAATCAGTCAGTCATGCAATGTCAGTGAATTTTGTGCAATTTACAAGCATGTTACTTTAACAAACTCCTCATAGCAGGTTAACCAGATCCTTCTCAAATTTGGTCAGCAAAATGTAAAGACCTTCACAATGTTAAATTGCTAAAGTTTTGAGGCTTCATGGAACGCTGTTGCCATGGCGAGGTGGACAATTTGGATGTTTTGTTTGTTTTACAGGCCCTGTAATTTTACGAACTCCTCCTAGCAGATTAACAGGATCCACCTCAATTTTGGTCAGCAAAGTCTAAAGACCTTCATGATGCTTAGTTAAACTTTTGGGTTTTCATGGAACACCATTGCCATGGCAAGCGACAATTGGAATTTTTCCCCCCGAAACAGGAGGGTTTTGTGACGTGACGTGACGTACATTGTCTAATGTGCAGTAAACATGACATGTTTATTAAGAGTCCAGCTATGGGTTGCACCAGCTATGCGTAAGTTCAAACGTAGCCTAGTTTGAACGTAATTTCTAACTTAGCTTGGAGTTTACGCAATAGTAACATTTTAAGGGATGCACCAGCTGAAATAGTTCCAACGTAAGCATAAGTTACATCTTAAATCTAACACCTAGCCCTTAGTAGGTGTAAAGTCCTCCGTAAAATTGCGGTTGGCATGGCGCATCGTTTTGAAAGGTGGGGTAACTTGGACGATGAGGATAAGCGAATTATACCAGCAAGCAAAATATATAGGGCTAGATAACTTTCTAATTAACAACTACTAATTTAACAGTTTGCCAGTACAGGCTATCATCATGTGTTTGTTATAACGTTACAATTTAATCTGCCCAATAATAGGGTAACATTATATTAGCTTGTGTTGTAGTTGACAGTTTCACCACTCGATGTCACTCTTGTTATTTTGTACTAGCCGTAGATTAAGGTTGTATTTATCACCTAGTCATAATGCTTTGTCCTAGTTTACGTAACTTTTTGTTGTTGTTTGGTGATTAACGTTAGTTGTTTTTAGCCGTTAGCCTCTTTGCTATTGCGTAGCAAAGTGTTCGAAGACAGTTGGGCACGAGAGACAACATGGTAATGTTATTGGCCACAGGACGTGAAAACATCATTTTCTGTGACAGTATTTTGGTTAGTGTGGACTTTACGCCAGAGTAGCTAAGATGAACCTTAAGTCTCCGTGGTGCAACCAAACATCAACACAGTTTTAGTATCAAACTAACTAGTTTCAACATAGCGTTTAGTGTGGACTTTGCACCCTAACTTAAGAGGGAACTTACGTATAGCTGGTGCAACAGGCTGCAGGCCTGAGGATTTCTACATACCAGTATTGAGTCATAGTCATAGCACCACCTACCTTCGATTTACATCAAATTTACATTCTATGACAGATGCAGTATATCCTGCATTCTTGTGTTTAACTTTGGAAGAATCATTCATGGCCTGGCAACATGCTGGTCTGTGATGTTTGATATGGTTAGCATTTTTAGTATGGTGGCATTTTAATTCATTTGACTCTGAACTAAGCCTCTATATGAATGCATGCCTTGGGTTATATGGAAATTAGCTCCATCCACCAGCCAAATGCTGGTAAAATATGAAAGTGGCTGGTAGATTTTGGACACAAAATAATGATTTACTATTGAATGGCTGGTAAATTTGAACATTTATCTGTCAGGGGCTGGTAGATGTTCACATTTGGAAAAAGTTAATTTCCCACCCTGGTTATAAACATTCCTGTGTCTATCTGGCTTTGATTACTTTTGATCTGAAATTTGAAACTACTGAGAATTGAAACTACATGTAACTTCCTTTTTGCTTTCTAACCCTTTTTTATTCGATGAGCATTTGATCGGACTGATTTGTTTCTTACTTCTGATTTGACAAGTCACTATTCTCTTGTCATGTTAATGCCAATCCATTATTTTCGTGCAGAAATGCGTGCAGACTGGCCAAGCAGGCAATTATCTCTCTGTGTTTGTTGTTAAGGGGAGGATTAGCCCATTCACTTTGGTTAATTGGGCTGAGCAGTTGTCAGCTTGGTGCTGGCTCGGCGTGGCTGCCATTACTCCTCATTATGTGTTTCTTCTAGGGCCGTAAAACAACTAAAACACTGTAGAGAACCTGCCTTGAGCTCAACCACATCTTTAAAAGGTTTATACTTGAACCCAAACTGATAAAGCAACCTGAATTTCTTCCTCAGCTGCTCGGCTTTCAAAAATGTCAGTGAAACTGAAAACAAAGAACAGTTTCTAGCAGTCAATTTTTATTTATCTGTATTACCCATTCCAGTAACACAACTTATGTATTACCCATTCAAGTAAGGTGACTTATTACACCTTTAGGTTCTGGAACTCATCAAATTCATTCCCATTTTTTCCTGCTCCTTTATTTTCTATCACACTCCCAAAGTGCCATTACATGGGGGCATATTTACTAAGGGTTAGCAGGCCTTTTTTTTGGTGCTCAATAGCCAAATATTCATATTTGCTGTTGGGCCGCACAGAGGTTTTGCACTGGTAAAATGAATAATAAAATTGGATGAAAGCCCTAAAAGCAACATGTATTTCAGGTTGTTCTATGTAGGACTGCAAAGTACGGGAGGAGAGAATGGAAATTCAGACAGCTGGCAAATGAAATTAATTAATCATTGTTGGCTGACCACAGCCACAAATACTGCTATACAATTCAGTAATAGTTAGGACAATAAAAACACTAACATTACAATAAACTAAAAAGTAATACTTCCCTAGAGCTCTTTTGCAGCACCAAAATAACATAAGACAAAAGAGTGCAATAGCAGTAACCTGTTATTTTTCATACAATTGTTATCTTACTGCTTACAGTGGTCATATAATGTACATGTGAAGTATGTCTAAAAATCTGTTTACAGCAACATCTTGGTTGAAACAAGAACCACCAACAATCTCCCACATAACTCTGGGAGAACTTTTTAATCCAAACACTGATCTTCACTGATCAGACAAAAGAGTAGTTTCTTTGGGGGGATATTTACTAAGCCTGTCGCAAACTACTGTCAATGGTGCAAAATTGTTTGCATCACTGCAATTTTTACTTTAGTGAGTAAGACTCAAGATGTAAATGAGCCCAGCTGCAGTTAATATGATTGGTATAAAATGCCACTAAATAAGATCTGATGCCAGACTGTTTTAAAGCATGTTGCGCATGTCTGGGAAGCAAAAAAAAAAAGTTTCCTGTTGCTGAACTTTAAATATTTGTTGAAGAGAAAGCACTTTTGGAACTGCCAGTGTGTATTCATCCCACAAGAGGAAAGCAGTTTGTGAGGAAATATTAGTTAAATAGCCTGATGTTGTCAGCTCAACAAAAAGATCAGATGCTGAAGGTAGTTGTGTAAATTTGCACCTCTAAACAACCTTAAAATACATATTGTATGAGACCAAACACAATTTACAGAATGCCGTTTTTCTTCCATTTTACCTGCGTAAAACCTAAGTGCAAGGACAATTTGACTATTTAGCGCCTAAAAAGGGCTACAAATCTTTAGTAAATATCCCCCCTAGTGTCTTAAGGCCAGTTCAGACTAAAGATTTGCAACAAGACAAAACCATTTTCGAACGTCACAGGGAAAAGTTGCAGCAGTGTGAACTGGCTCGCCTCAGCTCGACTCAAGCCGGCTGATGGCGTCGCCTGCGACTCAGCATGTCAAATTGCCAGCGGCTGGTTTTTCCACCCAAAGTAAGATGATTGTCGGTCGTTTCAGATGGGCTTCAGCCAAATTTGGGCTCAGAAGAACGTCAGGTCAGGACAGAAAATAATCTGGATTTTGTCAAATTTTCCAAACCCCAGTGAGATCATTAATCTGAATATAGATCACCTTTATGTGTTCCACAATGAACATTAGGAATATGCTGAGTGAGAGAGCGATAGGGCTGCAGCTGCTCTGCTATGTGTATGTGTGTTTGTGATTACACATCTGGTGACTATACTGTAGTGGTGAGTGGATGTGTCATCAACAGAAACAGCAGTGAGTGTATTCAACACCCATATCCATCTCATGTATGTTGAGTGCTGTGTGTGTTTGTGTGTGTGTGTGTGTGCGCGCGTGTGTTTTTCTCCTTAGTGCCAAGTTTTTTTTCAGGCAGATTTTACTCTCAGTCTGTGTATGGCCTTCAACAAGCTCCACTAATTAAAATCTCAGCAACCCATTTCTAACCTTTTACCTGATGTGATATCTAACTTTCGGTACAGATACGAAAACAATACTTTTTTGAATACCTTACGTTGAGAAATATAAACGCATTTTTTACACAACTTTTTTCATGTAAGATGAGAAGCAAAACTTTTCATATGTTAAATGTGGTCTAAACACAAGCAACTGTGCAAGAACATTGCTTACATATAATCGTTTTAATTTGGCAAAATTATTATTTTTAATGACTTGAATATCAGGATCCATCGGATGAAAGAATAAATAAACATGATTAGGAATTAAACCAGACATTTCATGCCAGCTGATGGCCATGATCACTTTGCGAAAAAAAAAGCACTGGTGCACCTAGTTATAAATGGTAATCCCATTAAAATTAAAGGGGAGTATCAATACAAGTACAGATAAGTATCAATATAGATAAGCTGTACCATTATCTGTACCCATCCCTGTTCTGCAGTAAAACTAGATGAGTCTTCTGATTCATTTCACAAAATGAAATATATTGCCACACACACACACACACACACACACACACACACACACACACACACACACACACATATATACATATATCTTCAATTCACACACACCCACTGCTTTGAAACCTCAGAAACACATGTTCTCCTCAGCTGAAGTCCATATCATACTATTGGACTGCAGCTTCTGTAAACTGAGCCAAAAGTTCACAGATGTCTTTGCAACCTAGATTCTTTTAACAACTTCCACATAATACAAGCATGTTGTTTGGGAGAGGCCTGACGGGCAGCTTTACATATAGCATGTATTTAAAATGCACAGTCTCAGAGCATTGGATATAAACTAATGTAGTTTTCATGATTTACGCCAGCAGCTCTGGGGCCTGGGGCCTGGGGCAGCATCAGTATCCTTGGAAAGTTGCCAATTCTGGCTGGGGATATCTGGCTGAGGGAAGTGAAATAAAACACTCCTGCTCCTCTCTATAAGTAATAGAGCAAGCATAAGAGCAAAGCAACATATTAGTTGTCCTGGTTGTGTGGAGGTGAGAAGCTGTGGATAGACATGATGAAAGCAGCCAGCTCTGTTTATATGTAAAGGTGCTGATTTTGTCAACTGTGTCACATGCCATTGGATTAATGTTAAGGCAGCAGCAGCACAAGGGGCAGAGAGAGAGAGAGAGAAATGTGTGTCTTGTACTGCCTTCTGAGATCACTACAAAATGAATGCTACTGGGGCATAAGAGGTTAAAAAAACCCTCATACAACCGAACGTATTAATCTGACCAGCAGTCTCTCCTTATATTTTTTAATGTTCATTCATGCCAACTTCTTCCTCATTATTTTAACATTTTTAACTCACTGCTGCCCCCCTCACTTAAACAGATAGATGATGCCAGCAATGTTACATATTCCATGTCAGAAAAGGACTTAAAATGAACGACAGTTGGTTTCAGTACTGGTTGGTGTGAAGTGGTCAGAGGCTATTTCTCTTTGTCTTGAGAGCAGAGGAACAACTACCCAGCAGATAAAGCAGATTTAAGCTCTGCTGCTGACGTTGGCCTACATTGGGGGCAGTCCACTAACCAGTAAGCCATAATCTTTATCCATCCATGCCAGGATGTATTTGTCTGTCTGTATGTCGATCCACCCACCTGTCATCATCAACATTCACTTCTTGTTCTATTCTGGTTTGAGCAGATTGGAAACTGAGTTTGTGGAATGGAGTCTGGATGTGTAGAGCCATTTTCTCATATGAACTCTGGACAATGTCCTGAGAATCAGGTCAGGACGTTGTCCGGAGTTGCCTTTTCACACACAACAGGAGATTGTTCGTGTCAGATGCATTCTCACCTACTGGCAATACTCTGTTTGGTTTAGGCAAGGGGGTGGAGCCTGGGCAGAGCGTGCAGGAGGCAGGACATGATGCAAAAATTACGCTGCGGAAATCGCAGTGTTTTGTTTACAGCACATCGTAGATGGTGGACAAAGCTACCGACTTATTTGTAATGATGACAGTTTTTGCGTCGTCTCTCCAGTTAGCAGACATTTTCGTTGCTGTCTTCTTGTAACTGACCTTTCTTCTTCACGCCAGTTGCATGATAGAAACGTCATTAACACGTCCACTCGTTCATTGTGAATTCTCCGGACAATGACCTGCTTTATTCGCACATGGGCTCAATCGGACATTACACAGACTTTGCACTAGGGTGCTGGCAGGGTAAAGTCCGTTTAATGTCCTGTCCAACTGATTTGGACATTTGCATTCTCACATACAGCTCCTCTGGGTAATGTCTAGATAAGTTCAGGGTTGCAGTGCATGTGTGAAAGACGCTTAGGATATCTTGGCTCACCATCCCCACACTCCTCCTGATAACTCCTCTCCTCTTCTACAGCCCAACTCCCATTTAATGATGATTTGTCAGAAGCCATTGCCCATTAGCTGTGTGTTAATTGCCCTCTTCACACCCCATCAGTACGCACACTGGAAGAGCAGTTAATACACGGAGACTTCCATTACAAGACTCTGTTTGCAGGTTCATGTGCTTGTTAAAAAATCATGTATAAAATGGTTCAGGTGAGATCTTTCTCTATATATCTTTATTCTTCAACACACAGAAACTGAAACTTCACTTTACGTAGTCTTTGTTTTGTTGTGGCTACTTACTTAACTAAAATAATAAAGATAAAACTCTCAGCAACACTCAATTTTCATGTAGTATTTGAACTGCTGAAATGTTGGTGACACAATCTGTGATGCATCACAAATATCAAGTGGTTTTGATGCAGAGGGGACTCTCTCCAGATGTTGTTGTGTTGCTCAGGAACAGCTGACTGACCCTCTCACAGCAGGTTGGTGATATGGCCCTGCCAGATGTGTAATCTAACTGTTTGACTTGAGCTCATGTGGGACTGAGCTTAAATCTGTCACATTTGGGAATTGTTGGGTCTCTATATTAATAATAAAGTCAAGAGTATGGTCTAGACCTGCTTCATATGAAAAGTGCCCTGATGAAACGCGGAGTTAGACAGGTATGTAGATTTGATGATATTGGCCTTTAGTAAAAGTCAAAAGCCGTTTGTATGCGGTCACATCTTTCCATTGACTTTGTATACACTGCAAAGCTCTTTATAGGTCTGCTCAGTACCTTATAACCAAGACCCGACCCTAGACCCAAGTCGGACTGGGTACAAATTATATTCAGTACCAGTAGGGTCTCATATTTATTATTTTTGTTTAATTTGAGCGAATCATAATGTCCAGTTGAGTCACTGAGGTGTAGCTGATTCAGCTACTTTAGCTGATTTTTTTGATCAATAAATTCATTGATAATGATAATGACTTGCTGCATCCCCAGTATTCAGACGAAGCAACAGGCGGCAAGCAGGCAGCTGGGGCCTGGCAGAGCTGTAGCAGGAGACCTGAGGCTGGTCCATTCACCGTGCTCGATCCATCATGACACCCATCACAGTCAATCACAGTGGTGTTGCTAAGCCTCCACCATCCAATTAGAGGAGATTCGTTTCTAAGAGTCTTACAATGACCATACAGGTCCTCACCATGTGTTTCCTCCTCATAGATGGATCACAGAGAGGCTGGCACTCATACTATTTCATTTTAACATTACCATAGCCTTTTACCTGCATGCCGTATGTTGTTGTACAGAGGAAGGCTTACCAGAGTTTGTGGATTGTACCTGCTGAAACCAGTATATTGGCGTCACTGTTCAATCATTCAAATGTACCATCTTTATCAAGATGACTGCACACCATACACCAGTCTTGCAATTTAGTCATAAAGTGAAACAATGTGATTTATAATGTTTGCTCAAAATTCATTGTTAGAGAGATAGATCTGAAGCAATTCATCCTGACATTAAGGCTTTTTCAAAATTGTCTTTTCTAATCCTGTCTGCTTGATAGAATAAAGGTTTACAGCTAGAATTAATATATTTTATTGCTCATTATGTTCATTGTAGCACAACCCATATCTGATTGAAAGAATAAGGATTTATAACTAGAATTAATACTTTTTATTACTCATTATGTTCCTTAGTCGCACAACTCATATCTGATTGATATGACTAAATATAGAGTTATGGTAAGGGAAAGAGAATAAGAGACAGAGTGTAAGTGAATTTACTGTATGTGTGGTTGCATAGAGTTGTTGTTATTAGTCTCACTTATTGGTGAACTAGCTTTCTTACAAACAACCTCACAGTTGTGTGGATGACACCTAATCCTCTATTGTTACCATTTTTTGACTGGCCTTAGACCTGAGCTGTGTGACAAGATGATGGTGACTGTGTTGTAGAAAATACAGATGAAATAAGACGACTGTATATACACACTGTATGCATTAGATGCATTTATTTAGGGTAAAAACATACCAGAGAAGGCCCACAGTCAGAGGGAGTAACACTCACTGTGCTACTGTGAAAGATGTGTGTAAAGAAATTGAAAGCTGCAGTTTAATCTATGATATCTAGAGTATGTGTCTCTTTTTTAAGGTTTTATCATATAGCCCTGCCATACAGATACAGGTCAGCTATTATCTACAGGAGCTCCTCACCTGTATTCTCTGCCCACAAGAACTGCTGGTAGCAATTGGAGTAAAAGAGCTTCATGTTTTTTGAGGGGGTCACAACGCCCGATTAATCACCTGAACGATCTGGCCTTCGGATGATCAATTTGATTTTTGGCATGTCCAAACTTTTGGTCTGCGGTCTAGCAGTTTGAGCAGTTCCATATCATGACTGGTCAATTGATCCATACAGTGTGAGCATAAAAGTCACAGTTCTGGCCGTGCAGAAAGGCCGACTAAAGTGTGAGTCAGCCCAGCTTTTAAAGCATTTGGTGAGAACATACTAGAGCTTGTAGCCTCTAAATTTTTGTGTTGGAGATGTGATGTTCAGGTACTCTCAAGTGTTTGAAAAAACTCTTGATTCAAGGGAACTTTATCAGAAATGTTTATTTCTGTTATGGTGTCTAAAGAAGACTAATATCGGCTGATATATATCATTATCAGATTTTTAAAACTCCAAATCAATATCAGTATCTAATGCCGAATTTACACACGTTCCGGCTGGGTTGCGGCTGCACGCCGGGTCAGTCATTGCTCGCGGTCCGAATCTGCAGTGGGAGGCTGTGGAGAGAAAGACTCGCCTTCCAGTCTGGTTTAGTCTCGTTCCGCTAATCGACACATTCAGTACAGTGGATCTAAATGTCAGGGGAGGATCCTGTCTCTCTCTCTCTCTCCCTGAATTTGTTGTTTCAGTATTGCGAAGTGTGTACAGCATTGTGGGAACTCATCTGGTAACAGCTTGAATGTAACGGACATTCATTTATATGTAAAAGTCCCACACTCCAGCTTTAAGGTGTGATGTGATGTCAGTCAAGAGGGCCATTATATCCATTTTTCTCACATCTTGAAAAAACATTAAGAACTTTGACTCTTCTGTTGTACTAAGAAACATTTAATTTCATTTTTTAATGACCCAAAAGCATTCCAACACCCTGCCTTTGCTCAGCCATCTTACGTTGCAGTGCAGCAGTAGGTTGTTTGCATTTGCATCAACTTCTTTTAGGAATTCTCTTAGTAGGCGATGTTGATGGGATGAGGATGCCCTGAGAAAGTTGACAAGTTTCATCATTGTATTCATACGTTCAGCACACTCTTTTGCCAGAGTAGAGCACAGAACAGACTCGTGGATGATACAGTGGTATGAGGAGAGGTCTGGGTTGTCCTCTTTCATCTGGGTCACAGCTCCTCTCTCTCTTCCTGTACTGGATGGCGCCCCATTGGTGGTGACGGAGACCACAGATTTCAGACTGATACATCTGTGTTAACATCTCCTTTATGGCCAGGTATATATCCTCTCCTCTCCTCTCCTCTCCTCTCCTCAGGTCCTCACAGAAATCCTTCTTTCTCCATGGTAAAATCTCACAAACACCAAAATCTGGGCATTATCACTTATATTAGTTGATTCATCTACTGCAAAGCCTATGCATGGTGGACTCTTCATGGCAGCATCAAGCTGTGCACAACTGCTAAAATTTCACCTCTTCTGGTAGCTGTTGTAGTTGACAGCAGGATTTGCTTGATTTTTTACAACAGTTCATCTTTTTGTTTACCGTCTAGCAATGTTTCAGCAACTGCATTCATGCACTCCTTCAAATATCCCTCTTCTGTGAATGGATTTTTGTGTTTCCCCAAAATCCATTGTATCCTCAGCGAACACTTGTTTGCACGTTGTTGAGCTGTCAAGGACTTAGAAAGGACTCTTGTGGATCGATCATGCTGAACTCTGAGCTTTTTTTTGCCCGTCCTTACCTCAGACAGTTGCGGGTAGTTTTTGATTTTCAGTGTTAACAATTCATCTTTTTTTTTTTTTCTGTCACTACTGCATGATCTGCCTGCTTTCTTGTCTGCTGGACTGCTCTCATGAGATTGCACACAGATCTGCTGAGCTGGCCACTCCTGTTCCCGTCAAAATAGGGCTTATTAAAGCTTATCAGTATTTAAGTGTGAAACCGTTTGGGGGCTGGATAAAAGCCTCTTAGGGTCCGGTCGTGGACCGGAGTCCTCTTTAACATTACAGTCAAGTGCTGCCTGAGGTGCAGTAGCGTCTCTAGAGCCTAGGCCCGAATATGTTTGGTCTTCAAAAATCGACATTTTAATTTAGCAGAGCAGAACTTTACTTGGAGCGCCAGATGGAGAGAGAGAAATACAGCACTGCTCATGACAAGACGCATACAGACAGAGTAAACTTACTTACTGTACAGATAGCAAGCGGAGCAGTTTCTGGCTTTTCTCCACATTTCAGTGTCAAGGTTTGTAGAAACATCAATACCGATGCTCTGTTGCACAACTGTGTAGGATTCGTTAATTTGACTTTATTGAATACCTGTAGTCATCACACAGCAGAAAGAACAATATGTGCGTCTCCAAATTGAGAGAAGCGTTGTGCACATTTAAACACGGATGGCGCAGCATCGCTAACTTTATTAATTATTTTAATCTTTCAACATGCCAACAGGATCGGTCATGACCTTACGGTAATTAATGTTCTGTGTTTTTGCTACACATTAGACAGGTAAGATATTACACACAGATTCCAAGTTTAAACAGTAAAAAAATAAGAAAATAATATTTGGAATAAAGCAGCTGCTCCCTTCCCAATCTATTTAAAGGGTCAGTTCATCCAGATTACTAAAAAAACTTATTTTCTCTCTTCACTCAACATAATGATAGTTTAGGTTTTATTTGTCCAGGTATTGAGATTAGAGAATCAATCTCAATACCTGGACAAATAAATGTAATCTATATGTAAAATCACAAAAAGTAATTACATTATTTTTTATCCAACTGAAAAACATTTTATACATAGGAAACAAAAGATGTGAGTGGTGCACTAACCATACTTCATCAGTTTAGAGCAGGTGAGGTGTACATAGCATAATAACTTTTGAGTGTTTATGAAAATCAGAGTCAAAGAGAAATATCTTTTTTTCATTGTTGTTTACAGAACATTTCTATTGTTAAATAAAGGGATTATTTTAGCTTAACCCGAGATCTTCTAGAAACGCCTATGCTGAGGTGTGAAGGTCACATTAGAAGAAATGTTGTCCTTGATGAATATTTCCAGTGCTGTGATGTAGACTGAGGACATGTTATTGAAATACTGTTCTCTGTAAAGCAAAAATGTGTAATCTATGTGAATTCATGGTGAAAGAATGAAATGCAGACATTCTTTGAATTCCTGCCTCCCAGGCAAACCATACCAAAGTCATTAGCTTGTAACCTGGACTGAGCATATCTGTCCAGACAGACAGACAACAACAGGAACTGGTTTGGCTCTGGACCCCACTCAGCAAAAAACTAAGTTGTTGAATGTAATGGGTTTAAAGTTAACATGCTGCTGTCAGAAAAATCGGCTTCCTTTTTAATTCCTAGATGGGCTGTGCAGTTTCCTCTCAGGCCTTTTTGGTTTCCTCTCTGGGGATCAGCTCAAAACATGTGTGGGTTGTAGCTCTCTTTCCATTTACTTCTAGATGAGCTGTTGTCTTAGCCAGGCTGGTGAGTGATAACCTTGTCTGGTGTGTGTGTGTGTGTGTGTGTGGGAATGAAACAGCAAGCTTAGTCCCCTCCCCCCTCCCCCAATGTTGAGAGGCCAGGGAATCACTGGGGGTCATAATAAGATTTGTGGATTGAGGCCTAATGGACCTGCTAGTATAAAGAACATAGTTCTTTACCCTCAGTGTGTCAGGACTGGAAAAAGTAAGATGTAGGGGTTGAGAGTATAAGGTGTGTTCATGCATATGCACTTGAAGGAGAAGAAATTCCTTGCTCCTTGTGCAGAGTGCTGTGTGTGGCTGTGGGATTAGAAAGCTGCCTTTGTCTGTGAGCTGCAGCAGGTTGGAGCTGGGTGGAGGGTTCAGGTTGCTGCTAGAGGAATGGCTGGAGGGGAGAGGTGAGGATGCCTCAGAGAGATGAAGGGATCAAGGCCCAGAGACAGGAGGACGATTGTCCTCAGGCATGCCTCAAAGGTGCTATGTGTAGTATTTCCACATCAATCACAATCAGTTCCACATTCAATTTTAGATGTCAGTGTAATTACTGTAAACAGATGAAACCATCATCAAGATATGTAGCCGCCTCTGATTTTCTGAGAAATCAGGAATCTGGATTGTTCTACAGCCCTAGATAACCTCTTCAAATGTCTTGTTTTGTCCAACTATCAGTCCAAAAACCCAGAGATACTCACTTTATAATGATGTAAAACAGAGAAAAGCAGCAAATCCTCACATTGAAGACGATGGAACCAGAAAGTGGTTGGCATTTTTGCTTGATAAAACAATTAATCCACTGATTTTCTGTCAGTCAACTAATTAATTAATTGACTGGTTGTTTCAGCACTAGCAACAACAAAATACATACAATACATACTAAATATCGAAGAAATGTTCAAAATCTTAAGTGTTTTCTGTCCATTTAATAAATTATCAGCTAATTATGTCAGCTCTAGACACAAGTGGATTTACTACCATGTTTGCCACAATAGCAATTAACTAATACTTAGAATAAAAAGGGTAGTTAATTAAGGGGGAAGAGATTTATGATAGTATTTATGAATAAGATAAGAGTGAATTCTATAGAGGACCAAGCATCCCTAATTTTCTGATGGGACTTACATCTGTTATATCTGAGTTTTTCTAATGGAATTAAAGATAGCACTTCTTTGATCCAATTTGGGAATGATGGGGGCTTATAAGACTTCCAATTGTGGAGAACAAGTCTCCGGGCTAGAAGTGAGGCAAATGCTATAGAGTTAGCTTGGGGTGTAGTGATGTCTACGCCCTCACTAGGAACTCCAAAAATAGCAGTAATTGGGTTGGGCTCAATTGTTTTACGACAAATACATACAGAAGGCTTCAAAGATATGACCCCAAAATGTAGTCAAAGATGGGCATTCCCAAAACATGTGCCCAGCTGAGGATGAGTTCAGGTGGCACCTAATACATTGGGATCAACATTAGGATATAATTTGGACAGTTTCTCTCTCCTGAAATGTAAACAATGCAACACTTTGAATTGAATAAGACAAGGCCTAAGACAAAGGGCAGATGGTGTGTTTTTTTTTTACTGTTTTTACATGCAAATAATTGCTTACAATGTGGGAAAGAAATAGTTGCCTGTTTAATCTTCATATTGTGACATTAAATGTGATTCTGGTAATGATCCACAAATAATAATAATAATATGATTTTAAGAATAACAATCTTTTTTTCAGGGAACATCACCATAAAATCATATAATGTTGCTGATCACAGATACACATCTACCTGTATTGTGATTAAAAATGTGAAGCTCCTGGCGGTACCTTGGTCAGACTCATTAAAAAGAAGATGCTGCGTGCAGCCATTGCCCTGGTAACCATGTTTTTTAGGTAGAGACACCAGAGGAGGACTGGTATGAATGGACGGTCCTGAGGAAGTTATTAGTGAAGAGAGGCGATTGAACGACAAATTTACATGGAACTGTGTGAACTGTTTTCAATGTGTCCGTCTCCAACATGCCTGTTGATTTTACATTGCAGTAGGAACTATGAAGAAAAATGAATCAAAACAAAAGTTTGATGTGCACATACTCATGAAGCTTTCTGTGGTTATTTTGCAACACAAATTTAGCCAGTGGTCTTGCACAATTGTGGCTTGACAGTGCACATCTTCACTACAATTATAAACTGCAAATGGAAGAGATACCTGCTGCCTTCAGGTGGCTGTGAAGAGCGTCATCGAGCTAAAGTTAAAGGCCTTTAGTATAGGCTACTAACTGCCATGGATTATAGAGCTGGTAAGAAGGTCAATTTTTATGGGTTTAACATTCAAAAAAGGTAATTTGTTTTCATTTAGGCAGACTTGTGTAACATGTCCACTTAAGGACAGCCGACATGTGCTGACATGTTTTCATGTGTAGCATAGCTCAGATTGATTTGAATTCTTAGACAATGAATCTTTGAGGTGCAAGGTTGGCAGCGCCGCTGAGCAGAGCCTACAGTCCCAAGGCTACAGAGGGAGGCTGTCAAACAGAAAAAGGCCACTGGAAACTCATTAGGCCTTGTGGAGCACGGGCCGACTTTGTGCTGACTGGATTCTGTCCCTGATGTCGTCGTCTCGGTCTGGCTGGGTCTGAATACGTGATTCATCATCCCCCAGTGGTCTATGCTGACTGAGATGCAGGCTGTACCCAGCTGTTGCAGGCAGAGGATACTGGCTACTGCTTTTAGGATTCTACAGTCGGACAGTTACAGTGTGATACCAATACACATTCATTTGTTGTCGTCATTTCTATGATAGTGTGGAGCCTGGTGTCTTTAACTGGCAGCAGCTCTATTGGCTTATAGTTTTTTGCGGTAGTGTGACATTACGTTGTGGCATGAGTCATCTCACAGCTCCTTCAACAGCTCTAGAGCATATCCACATCAAACATCTTCAATTATTGACATGTCAGTATGAGCTGCTATTTAATAATGCAGTTGTTTTATCACAGACTGCAGTCTGGACAGCACTTAGCTCCATGCACAGGGACTGCAGCTCCCTCAGGCTGCCTGCCTTCATCCACTGCAGAGAGAGCGTGAGGAAAGGAAGCAGCCTGCCTAAACAGCTCGCCTGGAGCAGAATATGTTTTTTTTTTTGTCTCAACACTCGATAATGACATCTATCATGACATGTCTCCTCACTCCTCAAATTAACCCGTCTACCGCTTCCTCAGCTCCCTCTCTCTCCTCTCTTTTCTCTCTAACCTGTGCAGACTGTCTAGAAGTGCACTCATTTTTTCCATCTTCTCACTCCTCTCTCTGCTCTGCTTTCCTCAGCGGAAATAGTTGTCTCACCAAATCCACAGGACGAGGCAAATACTCAAACCCAACGCTTGAGCTTGTTTCAAGCACCAAGGCATCCTTTTCCTGTTGCTATGTGGAGGGAGAGTACTATAAGGCCCTGAAATACAGCCATGGGATCTGTGGTGATAGTGTAGACTCTTAACAGTTTTAGTGTTGATGGTGATGGTAATAGCTATAGAAGCAGTAGTAACAGTAGCAACAGTATCAGTAGTAGTAATGGTAGTAGAAGTATGAGTGGCCTGACACCCAACTTAATTTTATTTATTTTACTACCAGGTAATTGTTATATTGTGGTTCATTAATTGAGAATTGCCTTGAAATTAGAACAAAAATAAGCAGTGGCGTTCTTTATTGAATTTCACCAAATCCAAAGAGAGGCAATGACAGGGAAACATTTCAAAGTTCATTGAGTTGATGGCTGTTCTTCATTTCAGATGTAGTTAACATGAGGATTATGGTGTGTTTTTGTTTCCTTCTGTCATTTAAGCTGTGTTTTGCCATTCAGACTACTCGAAAAGGAAGTTTCATAATTTAACACTTTTTGGGACTGTAGTCCAGAACATATTGTCCAGCTCACTCCTGAAGTTGGTGCTATGGAAATAGTTATTATATACTGTAGAAGTTGTTAAGAATATTATTTCACATCTGTCTACCCTTCAGAGCTGTTTTGGGGAAAATTTAAATCAAGTCTAAAATCAGTCGAGTCTCACATTTTTGCAAAGCAAGTCTCAAGTCTTAAGCCCTTTGGAGCACGATCAAGTCAAGTCACAAGTCTTCGTAGGCAAATGCGTGTTTGCTGTGGTATCAATTCTCTTAGCCAAGTATGCTTGGGATCTCCAGCAGCAAGTGATCCTCCTCCAGCAATGATTAATTTGATGAAATGTGGCATGTGCAACTAGCTGCACTGCACTTTACAAGGATCTTGTATCCAACACAATTCTGACAGGATTCTCTCTCCTCGTTGTACCAGTCATTTTGGTCATTAGATGAGAATATTCTAATTAGAGCAGGGGTTGAATGTGAATTCAGTGTTAAACTGTGAATCGTCACTTTCTTTGTGCATGGTTTGAGAAGCGACATGAAAGTCAGTCTGTCCTCAGGCAAGGCATAATATTTTCTCACTTATCTGCTACATATTGAGATACTTTTAATTGGACTGGGAGAAGAATGTGATTGCCATGGGAGAAGTGGCCTCTTTTCACAGTTAGTATCAACAAATTGACTGACTGAAAGGGAATCGTAACTAATTGCCGCCATTTTTAAGGCATTTACAGGGATACACGCTAATATTTTCAAGCACTGGCCCCATGGCCACCAAGCCCCTAAATGTGATAGCCAAAGTACATTTTTGGTGGCCCAAATGTAAATGTAAAAAAAATGTAAAAACAATACAGAAAAGGCAATTAACACAATTTAACAGAACCTTCCTTAACTGTGACACTTCAATAAATGAAAAGACATTAACAGAATGAAAATATATTTTTATAATAATTCATTTAAATTGAAAACCCAAGTTCTTTGTAAATATATGGTATATATTCTCTCACAGTCTCTTAGTTTAGATTTGAGATGTTTGTGGAACTGTAACGTTACTTTGGCGAAGGCAAAGTATATCCAGTATAGGGATAAAACTTGAGTATTTGGTGGCCACAAACTAACTTTTCGTGGCCACAGGCCATAGGGCCATGGTTAATGTCGAACCCTGATTTACTCAGACCAGGGAGAAGTGCTGGTGCCTCAGAATGTCTTCAGAAAGCCCCAGCACAACTATTAATCCCTTTGGAAAGATGTGTTAGAAAGAGCTACTGTGGCTGGGACTCCAAATAAAACCTTGTGCAGCTGGTCCTTTTAAAGTACAGACTAAAACTTCCCTTTCATGACCTGCCAGTGCCCTCATTTCTCCTGCAGTGAGACTGTGAGTGTTTCTTTATTGCATTATTAGGGTTATTATTTGTTTCTAAAATCACAAGTGCAAGACAGACATGCATCATAGCAACTCCCTTTCCTTCTCTCTCTGTACACAGTTGCAGACTGGAGGGCACAGCAGGAGGAAGCTGAATGCAGCAGTTATTCAGTGGGAGGTTAATCACCAGGGTCCACGTGGGCCCCGTGTCTTAAAAGCATCTTAAAGCTAAGATGATCCTAAAAGCCATCTTAAGAACTGTTCTTTAACTCAGATGGTGTATCTGAAAGGGGGTAGTCTAGAGATCTAATGACATCAACCAGACAGAAATGTATACTACAGCAAGTGTATGAATCATTTCTGTTGTATCATTTGCTTCATTTATGTGTATAACTTAGTTTACAGACAGTTAAATATCCCAAGGTATTTTTGTTTTTTGTATTTATCGTCCTCTTCAGCACTACAGATGGCATCACAGCTGTGCACATGTATTGAATATTTCAACACTAGTATCAACACGGTACCTAAGATATATACCAAAACAAAACTTTTGTTACTTTTCTTTGAGAAATATAAATATTTCTTTTTACAAAGCAACAAAAGAAGTTAAAGTTCTCAAATGTTAAATGTTGTCTAAGGACAGACAGCTGTGCAAGAACTTTTGGAAATGCTTTTATAAAACACTTCATTATGATTAATAGTTATCAAGAGGCAGTTCACATGTCTGTTGAGTCAAACTTGTAGTGATAAAGCATTTTATAATGCTGGTTACAGAACCAATACTTTGATATCAATACCAGTTTCTGAATGATAGAATTATTGATTAGAATTGCTGCTATTAATACTATTTCTACATGTACTAGCACTACTACTGCTACTGCTAGTAGTACATCTACTCCTACTATTGCTACAGTCCCTGTAGCTCATTTCAAATCAATATTTTTATAACCATGTTTCAAATGCTCGTAGTGATGAACCTACAGAGAATTATCACCCGAATCTGCAGCTCCCCAGAGCTTTACAGCGACTTTTAGCTCACTGTTTACTGTCCGTCCCACAACTTTACTGTTTGGGTTCCCTCTCACCGCTCTCATAGTGTTATTTCCGGGCACAACAGGCTGCTGTTTTAAGTGAAAAAGCTATTAAAAACTGTACACTACCTGTCACTCCCTCCAGGAAATACACAACACTGTGGTTCTGTTACTGATGAATTTATTTCTCTGCACGTCAGTCATCATATCCACCGTCGAACTGTTTAAATACATGACAATGTGTGACGCATTTGTACCACACACAATTTGTATAAAACGTAACTATAAATGTACACAATGAAACATAATAACGTAAATAAACATACCTCACTGGCTGCACATAACTGAGAGAGGTTGAGTCAACTTGAAAAAATACAAAAATCTTCATACGGGCAATCACTTTTAACTTAACTTCAAGCAGAGCACAAACTTCTCCTGCTGTCTTCTTGGCAGAAATTGTAACATCTAAATGTGCCCCTGCAAACACGGAACGTACAAATACTTCTGTGTGGTGTGGTCAATACAAACAAATCAATATCCATACAAATAAATAATATATGTAAACAAATATATGAAACAATGACATAAATAATATTTATGGAAGTTAAACTACCTGCTCAGCACCAAACGGCAGACGTACAGTTGTTGATTAGCTGGTGAACACAGTTGAGCATTTATCAGCTAAAGAGCCAGATATTTCCCACAGGAGTTGGTGGAGACCAAAAACAAAGCTAAAAGTAGAGTGAATATTGTTCTTACATTCATCAGGTGGCCAAAAAAAAGACTCCAAATTAATGATAATGTTGCACCTTAACTGCTGGATGTGTAATCAGGTTTTCTAACAAGTTCACCATATCAACTTAAAAAGTGATGACATGTTCACAATTTGTTTTGGCTGCCCCCAAGTGGCCAAAAAAGATTTGTTATTGCAAGTTTAAGTTCTGTTGTAGAGAATTGCAGAGCCGTTGTGATGATCAGCTTAACTTCTATTTTGTTTGAAGTACTTTTTGCGTGAGTAGTAAACAACTGTGCTTCAGTTTCATGATGGAATCAAAACAAGCATGATTGGTTGTCGCTCCTTGTGCGCCAGAAGACATTTGCATAAAGTTGAACCTTTCTGAATTTCTCTACATTGCAACACAGGGTGACTTCTCAGTCTTCCTGTCGTGGTGGGTGGTACCAGCAAGTTTTTCAAGATTCACTTCACAGTGAATGGTATTCTCATAGGAATTGTTCAGACCTGTTGTCTTGATTCCACATAAACAGCGCAGGGGTTGCGTTGGTGGGGACGTGTTGCTTAAGGTGCCTGTGAGACAGTGAAATATGATCCAGGAAGTCCAGTTGGAGTAACAGATTAATGTGTTTAAAGGCTTATTAGACAGTTTGTGACACTCACAGACAGGATTTACAGCACTTAGAAACTGACCCATATTCCCCAAGACTAGATAAATCTTGTCTTTAATTGTACCTCAGATTTAATGTTTCATGCTGAGTTTTCTCCATTCATGAAAAAAAACATTGTGTGCCAGCTATCAGCAGACAGTGGTGACTGGTCTAAAACACTTAGACCTTCATTGTCATTTGTTTTAAACATTAAACGTCAACAGCAAAAAGGGGAAAAAAGCATTTAGATCTGCTTTTAATTCCATCTCTGGATCTGCCTTGTATTTGCTTCACTAAACCAGCAATAATCAAATTGTTCTTCTTTAGCATGATGCAATAGTTAGTTTGGCAGGACATTCATTAGATTACAAGAAAGCCACCACTTCAACTTAGACATCATTCATATTTTCATTAGTCTTCTTTGTGGGTTTGGTCACTGTGGCCAACAGCAAGACAGAAATTAGTAATAGCATGCAGTACTCATGGTTTGATACGTACTTTGGTATTGACATCATGGTTCACTATGTTTTCAGCAGAGCAGTGAGAACAAAATATAAATAAAAGATAAAATGTGATGTGATTTTATTTTGAAAAATATAAACATTAAATTGTGGCTCATGGAAAATAATTCTTACTTGGACTTTACTGATACTAGAGTTGTTTTGACACTCAAAAAAGCTAACAGACAACATACTGCCAAGGCTTTCTGAGTGGAACTGGCACTTTTGACTTCATGTTGGGCACTTCCCAGGACATAGACTGTAATTAGACTGTATCAAGCTAATAAGTGTAATGGAAAAAATATTTTAAACAGCTTGAAACTGCTTGATGTTTGTCCCACACTTTGTTGTTATATGTCAAAAGTAAAAGTACTTGCCGACTCAGTTCCTCTGTGTTCTGTGACTAGACAGTGTGTTTTCTTTAGAAAACAGTGACTGGGGCCATGGCCCTTGGATAACTGGAACCTGCAGTCCAGACGAGAAAGCTACAAGTAACGGACTCTAGCTACGAACAAATTATCTGTTTGTAACAATTGTGTGACAGCCCCTCCCTTACATGCTCACTTACTGTGTATTAGAAGTAGACACAGAGAGTTTTTTCTTGCTCTTTGCTGTGGAGACTGATCTCTGGATGCTTGGGGTCCATTTGAAAATGCTTTGAATAAAACTTACAGAAAGACAGATCTTTGTATTTTGCCTGTATTGATACAGATTTCCACCACATAAGCCAACCCATTTGGGCGTACCAGACCTAAACAAGTCATGTACCGAATGTCCTGTACCATTACACCTGCAGTGTGTGTGTGTGTGTGTGTGTGTGTGTGTGTGTGTGTGTGTGTGTGTGTGTGTGTGTGTGTGAATGTTTTTTTTCCTGGATGGCACCATCAAGACAGTACAAAGCTCTGTAAATCCAATTACTGGTAGCACCATCCCCCCCACAGCCATCCATCAGTGCTGCCAGGCAACCTGCTGCTCTTAACCTGGGCTCTCATGTAAGAGTGTTAGTCCGGGCCTCCTCTGTGTCTCCCCGCACTTTCACTGTCAGAACGTCTCTGTTTTTGGCAGGAGGATCATTTACTTGCTAGAATTACAGTGACATCCACCGCAGGCCAGCTCATTTGAAAAGTAATCACACTCGAGTCATGACTGCACGTGTTTGGGATTGGTTGCTGGTTTGTGAAGCTTTAACATCAGGAGTTATTACAGAGAGAGCTTATTGTCCTTTGAGTTCACAGGCCAAGACATACCAAACTGCATGAACCACAGTGGATCTGGCTTGATCGGCTTTAGTTGGATCCGGCTGAGTTTCTCACCTCAATTTGTAATTCTTAACAGATCTGGGTTGTAGTCAGTTTTGGGGTCAAGAAAACAAGCTCAGTTTATGAGCTACCACCACTAAGTAAGGCTCAGATATGTATGTAAAATACATGTACATGATTTACACTGTAGGAACACTGGGGCTCTCCCCAGGATTTTTGAGCATGATAGGGATGCAAGTGTGTACTACACCTCAATAAATTTTAATTGTAATAATAATTAATAATCAATGTGATCCCTACTGCCAGCTGATGTAGTTGCTCTACATTTTTTTACCCATTAGGAAGGTCTTTCCTGCAACAAATGTCTGGCCACTAAATTATCCACTTTAAAGTTTAGCATTTTGCCATTTGACATGAAACTGACACAATGTGTTTCAGCAAAATAACAAACCCTCCCTTAATTTAGACCAGTCTTTCCCAAACTTAGGGTCGTGACCACCCGTTTTTATTGGGTGAGTAAAATGCATAACAATTCTATGATATGTGAATTCATACGCAGGTCTGTTCAGCTCAAATGCTGTGTGCTACGCACATACTCATAGAACTGGAGTTACTTCCAGTAACTACTTTCTTTTTGCTATGCTGGTCTGTTCAGCTGAGATGCGGTGTGTTTTCATGGTGGAAGAGTCAGTAATGTGTGTGTTACGCTTGTATTACCCTAGTTTGTATGTGTGTTAGTTTCTATCCCGGACAAATGTAAGAAATTCTGTGTGTGTGTGTGTGTATGTGTGTACATGACTAATGTGGTGGTGAAAAGTCAGTGGTGATTTTTAATGATAATATCCTCTCTGTCATCTACCTCTCTGTCTCATTCAAGGCATTCATGGTTTGTTACGTTCTTTATCAGTAGTTTTATATATGTAGATGTTATGGCAATTCATGATGTATTTTTGTAAGTTTGGATCCCGGGGAGAAACCAAATTTCTCTTTTGGGTCTCGAGCTGAAAAAGTTTGGGAACCCCTGGACTACAGGTTTTAAAATGCCAAAAGGAACAACTTGGCATCTGATTTGGATCAAAGTACATGGACTAAACATCTGAAAGTGCCCAAACAACAACTCTTCTTGAGATTCAGATGTAAGCAAAAGGGCGATAGGTTGTGAAAATGGCCCTGAATATTTCCTTTCAGCAGCCAGTGGTTGTCACATGGCTGCTGGGAGGAATCTGAAGAGATAGTTTCCCAGGCCTGCTGCATGTGTTAGTGGTGACATCTGGACCATGAGCCATAACCATCAGCATACAGCTGTTGCCCCATTTACCTGGGGGTCGGACGGCCATGCTGTCGGTGGGATCAAACAGGGACAGGGTTGTAATTAGTTCTCCACTCCCGCCAACCCCCCCCGGACAGGCCACAGGGCAGGGGGGAGGGACTGATCACTGTGTGCATTTTTCAGGTCCACAGCTGGATTCCCCAAACACTCCTGGAACTCAAGAGCCTACTCCACCTTGCTGCTCTGTAGTTTTACTAGGCATTCTCTCCTCTTCACCACCCACCAGTACCTCTCCTCCGTACAGAAGATAGACTTAGGAGAAGCATGGTGTTGTTTGGACCTTGGGGCATAGCAACACCTTTGTGTGGAGAAACTCATGTCGCTCACCCTCAGCTTAACCAGTTGTGAATGGGTTACATGTATAAACACATCAGCCACAGCGTTGATGGAGCATCATTAGGAGCTGTGAGATATATATTATACATTAGTTGTGACAGAGTGGAATTCATATTGTAGGAACCTTCATTACAGCAGGAAGTCTTATAAACATTTGATTTAAAGATGGATTGATATACAGATTTCATCTGCAAATTCTCTGTTATAATTAATCTGCAATTAATTTGTGGCCACCCTTGGTGCTGAGCACAGACTTCTGTGGCAGTTTTGCACTGCAGTGTGCATAGTAGTGGAACACCTTTTTCCTTGGACTTTCTGTTGATGAAGTGATAATCCCTTTGTGGGCAGCACTGTTGTCTGTCTATTCAGGGTGTCTATCATACTCACATACTAGCAAACCAGTTTTTCTCTGTTTACTCCAAACACAGTGGAAATATGAAACTGGGAGAGGATTTTGGAGCCTGGCTGTGTTTTGAGTGTGTAGTACATTCACACTGGAAAAATGACTAATGCCTGAAGTATACTGAATGTAAAACTTTTTTTTATCAGTTCCTGGTAGTACAAACTATAGAGTACATCAACTTTATATATATAGTTTACCTACCTTAGTAGTGCATAGGCAACCCTACGATGTAGCGTAAACACTAAATGACCAGAAAAAAATACCTATGACATAAAATGTTTATTGAGACTACTACTTTAATTGTGTGTTTGTTACAGAGAAAAGGCTGTACATTGTGATGTCATAAATGTGGATTGTGTGGAAAAATATTTGGCATCTGGAACCTGAGAGAGGCAGCACTGTGACAGGATTCACTGTGGATTTATCATGTTGTACACCTCAGGTCAGATGTCCATCAAGAGTCTGAGATGTAGTGAGTCTTCAACTAACCTGTGCTTCAGCAGACAGATTATGAGCCATTTAGTCATTATTTCTTGTTTTTGGGCATTAGTTATGCGTTGAGTCGCAAGTCAGTATCAGTATCAGATATAAATGAAGCCCAAAACTAACAACTATATGTATAATAATCACAAAAATATGATTAACTATTAAATATGTCAAAGGTGAATAGATGAAGACTTTTACATACATTTTATGAATGTAGCAACAGATGTACTTTTAACTGGTTTTCCAGCTTTTCTTTCACTTGGTCCCTGATCTGTATTGAACTGTATTCCACTGGTTTCCATTACATCAGACCAAACACTTCAAATCTGTAAAACAAAACCTTGACTGACTCATTTTGTAGTTTAGATTTGTAATTGTATTACAAATTGCTTTGAATCATTTATTTGGATAGCAGAAGTTTATAAAATGTAATATGATATCATATCATTACAATACGCAATACGATATTGAATTATCTCCCAGTCCTACTGTATATCGTGTGGAATTATTGTGGTTCTTATATTCACAGAATGTATTGTCATGAAAATGTGTTGTTGTTTGTCATGGAAAAGTCATGGAAATCCATTGGCCAAAATGTGTATGCACCCTGAAGGTGTTTCTAATATTTTGACTACCTCATTTACATATAACAAAATAATAAAATATAATGCAGTGAATACCACAGCCTCCTTGAGAAAAAATATGCACATATAGAAAGTAGGTGGCTGGCTTGGTCAGTGTTAAAGAGGTACTGCACACTTAAACATGTTTTTTGAGCTGTAAACTAAATGATATGACTGTACTGTGATGAAACACATCAATGCTGCTGTTAATATTGACATTTCTTACCAAATTTATAAAAATTGGCATTTCATGGGTTGAAAATGGCTCAACACGTCATCTACTGTTTTAAATCAGCCCTGAACCTGCAAGGCCAATGCTGACAGAGTCAACCAGACCTGTCTACGTCATGAAATTTATATAAAAAAAGACTATGCAGAGACGAGGCCACGCCTCCTACAGTTGTTGTTCCCTCACTCACTTAAATTTGCTGGGGGAGAGGGTTCTAGCAGAATTTGAGGGCATAGTTACACTTTAATGATTAAATGTATATTTGACTTAATAGCCTTCACGAATGTCATAAAAAAATAAATCACCTTCTTCTGTTTTTTTTAATAAAACCTCATAAACCTGCATGGACGAAAGACAGAGGAGCTTTTACACACAGCAAAGGCCAGTTATCTCTTCAGTTCTGTACTTCCAGTACAGATGAGATGCTGTGTTGGTCTGTCAGAGGAAGAACTCAGTACACATGTGGGAGAACACATAAGCGCTGCTGGTCAAAGAAATGGTTAAAATTAGTTTGAAGTTTGATATTTAACTGGATTTGTGTTTTAATGTCAATAGCTCTGTAATGATTGCCTTGGGCTAGTTGGATAAAATGAGTTTGTCTTCATCAGAAAAACAGGAGCATTGGTTGTTTTTCCAAACTTACTTGCATGATCTACCAGCAGTTAATGTTTTCTTTTTAACCATGTCCATGATCTTTCCCTAATTTAACGAAGTATTTTAAGTTGACTAAACTTAACCACAGAAGTGGTACATCAAGAAATGCCCCAAAGTCATTTGTAACAGTTTTGAAAGGTACTGACAAACAACTTCATCCTGCTGACAAAGGTGTCAGATCAGAAAACATCCATATGATCGTTTTGGAGAACAAAATGTCTGTTCACAAAAACCTATTTTGTCTTTAGTTTGGGACTTCTTTGGGAGATCTTGTTCTGCCTGGACAATCAGCCTTCTTGCTTTTGGTTTGGTGGTGGGGACTAACTAGTTTCCCCCTTCACCCTGAGACATGTTCTGTTTCCATCTCCTTTTTCTTCTGTCTTCCAGAGGATTTAAGAGCTTCTGACAGGATGAAGCTTGAGATATTTTGCCTGCCACACAGAGGCCCCCTGCTTATTTAGCAGGTGCTGTTTCATGCACTTTCTCACTTCGTTTACACACACTGTGATAAGGGCTCTAAACATGGCAGAGTGAGAAATTGGACTTCAAAGGTACTGTTTATGGAGGGATTGTTTAGGGCAGGGACTGAGGTGCAGATTATAGGCTTGCATAAACATATTCACTTTCAGTTGTTGAGTGTGTGTGTGTGTGTGTGTGTGTGTGTGTGTGTGTAGAAACACTTGTCTCCGAGCTTCCCTACACCCACGTCCCAGTTCCTGTTCTTCACCCAATTTCCTTGGGCGGCACTCACTAAATGCTAGCTCTATGGACCACCAGGACTCCACAAGTATGCTCCTGCCCACCACATAGCTATAATTGCCTTCAACAATAAAAAAAAAAAGAAAAATTTGACCAACATTGGGTCGTTTTTCCCTTCACTTTCATGGATACTTTTAATTTAGGCTTTTGCCTTGATGTCAGAAAGCAGTTCATGACGTGGATCCGCCCATTGTCTGCTCCGCTGCAGGCAGACAGACAGTAATGAAGTAGATGTCAGATTGCCTTCATCTGAGAATGACGAGTGACTGCTGTGGGCCTGAGGTGACGGGAAGGCCTCATCTACGTATATCACACCCAATCAAACTTTGGAAAAACCTTTCAGTGTGATATTCCAGGTTATAGTAGTGAGTAAAAGGGAGTTTTTCCTTGCCACTGTCGCCTAGTGCTAGTGCTAGTCTAAAGTACTGTAAAGAGTATGCTCATACTGTATGTGCCATGAGAAAACTTCTGTTATGATTTGGCACTATATAAATAAATTGAATTGAGTAACTAACTATAGTGTTTTAGCCACTTCTGTGGGGTATGGTTAGGGTGAGGTCTGAACTGGTGGCACTTTGCTATTGACATGCATTGTATTGCATTGCATGTAATCATATTACATTTCTGGTAATTTCACATTTATATTGGGTTCAATTCATCAGTGATTCTGTGTGATGCATATATGAAATTGAAATCAGTCTCAGAAGAAGAGATAATACTCTTTAAATGCTTCATGAACAAAAGTGGAGCTGTTCTCTGGACAACTAGAGTGTCTGTCTGTGTCAGAAGCTGACAGGTCTGAATGGGAAGAACCTGGCCTCTCCTGGTAGTGGACTGGTATTTTAAGAGGGATGGATTGAGGGAGAGGAGTGCAGTCCAGGACATACACATCCCGGTGGCTTCATGCTGGCTGCCCCTCTGTCACACTGCACTGGTTGTATCTGTGCTGCATAGCCATGAGGCCTCAACATTACACCACATTACACAAAAGACTCTCTGAAGAGCCGGACATCCATCCTCTCACTGTCACCACACCAGTCTGTTCTCTTTTTGCTTGTCTTTGAAGTCCACATAAGTGCTTGTACAGGGTAAGAGATTCAGCGTGGGTCAGAAGAATCAAGTTCATGGCGGAGGGCTCTCTTACAAAGCCAGTGACCCCGCCTTCAGGGACTCGCCTTTCTGTGTTTGTCTTTGAGTGGATATTCTTGGTATATTTTCTTAAATACAACATGAAAGCGTGTTTGCCTCTTGAGTTTGTTTGATTCTTGGTGTTTGTGTTGATCAGAATAAGAGCAGCCTCTGGTATGGCATGATGAAAGTCACTGCGGGATTAGGCCCCCTCATCAGATTATTTACCATGGTGTATTCTTTCAGCATTTTGGCTTTGTATATCAAATATTTTGTCAATTTCCATACCATAACTTCGGTTTTCTACATTTTCTTGTTTTCCCTACCGTACCATAAACGTACCGAATTGTGACCCTAAAACCAAGGTACATTACGCACCGTGAATTTTGTCTACTGTTCCACCCTTAATGACTAGCAACATTTCAGGTGTACTCACTTTCAGTTTGACCTCCCAACAAAGTGATTTAGATCATCTGGATACACTGTTGGCTTGTTTCAGACATGTCTGATCATCTGACTGCTTGTGTTTCTTGACCCATTGACTTTATTGTGGCAATGTCAACGTATTCCCAGATCTCAGTAATTACACTGAGTACGTGTTATCATAAGTGATAGAAATAATGAAGTTGTGATAAACTTGAATTATCCTTTAATTTATATACGAGGATAGATATATTTGATAATTGGCTGGTAAATGAATGAATAGAGGTGTGTTTTAGTTGGTTGAGATGTGAGGTGGTGATGAGAGGAAAAGGGGCCCAGAGAGACCATGTGCAAAGGGCCCATAATTATGCTGTGCCCCTGGTAGCAGTAGATAGTAGTGGTAACAGTATTAGGAGTAGTAGCAGGTCTTGAATCGTCTATTGAGTTTTGGTGACCCATAGTTTCAGTGCAATGTGATCCAGACTTCTGTGCAGTCACCTCTTAGTGCTGGTGAATATTCAGTGAACTCCTCAGCTGATGGAAAATGAAGCGTCAGACTGACTGAGCACTGAGTGTATCTGTAAATGTGCAGTCTTATCTAGACGAAGTGAAGCAAGTGTCTAGTTCTGCTTTTGCCTTGTGTTAGGTCATTGTGGTTGTGTTATCCTCTCTCTTGGTTTCCACTTTATACATAGAGCAAGCTGTCATACTATGTCCTCACTTTGAGGAGTGTAACATTTGAGTTTCAAGAGAGATTTGCACCAGTATGATGGCTGTAGGAGGTCAGGTTTTTGGTTTGTTAGTTGGTACTGAACGTGGCATACATGAAGTAAGGGTTGTACCTGTGTTTTGGGGTGCTTTTCATGTAAGGCACCATTGAGGTACTTCTGCCATGTGCTTGGCTGTATGCTTTCCTTAGGGCAGGGTTATAATACCAAAGAAGTTGTTCAAACGACGTGCTGTCTGACCACGTCGGAAATGAAGTGTTTATACCTGATCCAAACGGCCACAGAAAGTCTGTCCTGGAAGGCATGGATTGTGTTTCACTGGGTTGTTCACATGAAAAGTGACAGAAATAGTTGTGTAAAGAATGGAAACAGACACAGCCCCCCCCTAATCAACCTTTGGAAGGTGTGGGGGGAGAGGATTTCCGACAAGCACTTCTGAAGAAGTATACTGGCCCCTTTACTAGTCTGTTGACTCATGAGATGAGGTACAGTTCAAGTGGGATTTTCATTAGTGCTTTTTGTCGTCCTATCTCCAAATGACCTTTCATTTTTAGGCTCTTTAGTCCCTAGTTTTTCCTCTCTGTTCTGTGGCAGTTGTCTGAGTTTCGTCTGTGGATTCTTTGCCAAAGGTAGAAATTCAACACTGGGCTTTTAGAGGACTTCTTTTCAACACTCCACTACTGAGATCAGGTCTTAATTTTGTTAAAAACAAACAAGTGAGATGCTGTAGAGATAATGACACTGGGACAAATGCTCTTTTTATGCAGCGTTTTGAAAACATACATGTGGTATTTTACACTTACATAGATGTTAGTTATTGTAAGGAGAGCTGTTGCTCCATCATTAACTGGGACTTCAGAGATAAGCTTTCAATAGGCTTTGTCTCAAACACTTATTTGAACCCTTAGTGTGTTTGGATATAATATCAGCTCAGGCCTCCACTGATATCTTATCTGTCCACTGACTGAGGTTCCATTTTGGCACTGGTGAATCAAAACTTTCAAAAGAGAGCGTTAAAGACTGGGAGATAAGGGCCTCAGGTTGAGGCCATGTCCATCAGAGGCTGACATCTGATCAGGAGTCCGGTGGGTCCCATGAGTCGCCCAGGTGGGAGGATGTTTGGGCTACATTATGTCATGAGGATCAGGACAGGATGGAAAAATCAAGAGTCAGGATGAATTCATATGTTATCTTAGATTGATTTCTTCTGCTGCAGCGGTCTAATTTGTGACTGTTGATTCATTACAAATCAGATAAAAACCTGTTTTCACAGTCATTAAGGAGTGAAGGTATAAAAAGTGACATAGTCTCTTTTAGAATTTTGACCTGACCTGATGTCAATTCTGAAAGAAAGTCAGAACACAGAATTAAGTCAGAATCTGAAAGAAATCTATTTTCTCAAATCTAAGATTTCGTCTCACAGTTTTAATACACAGTAAAATCAGCAGTGTTAATTTAACACTTAAAGAGTCAATTTTAACACTAAGTCAGTGAACATATGGTCCTAATCTACAGAGTGTAAAAGTAACACTGAACATAGTGTTGAATTTTCAGAGTCAATTCAACTCTGGTAAGAGTTAATATTTTACACTACACCACACTGAGAAGTGTTAATCAAGTTTTACACTATGAGGGAAATAACACCCATAGTGTTATTTACATTTGACACTAAGAGTTTAAGTGTTAATCAGAATTTACTCTTCATTAATTCCCTCTTCATGAGTGTTAAACATACTTAACACTAAGTGTTAATTAAGAAATTACTCCCAACACAGTGTTGATTTTTAATTGACTCCTGCCAGTGTTAAACATAATTTACTCGTGTATTTACTCCCTATAAGTGTTATTCTTACCCAACATCTTGTTGATTTTCAATGGACTTTTAATAAAATATACTCTTCAATAGAATTACTTCTTAGTGTTTTGCAATTTTCTACTTTACCATGTCCAGCTAACACTTAAAACAAGTAAAACTTAAAATATTTGCAGGGTGAAAAAAACAACAAACAACATTATATCCATGTCTTAATACCAATTTATTAAAAATAACACTGACCCTCAAGGTTTAGTTTACAATTCAAGGTTTTGTGACGAAACCGTGACAGCTCCCTTATCACGTGCTACATAATTAAACTTCAATTTCAGTTTAAAAGATGAAAAAAAAAAACCCACATTGTTCTTAAAAGACATGGTACATTTAAAATGGTAAAATCTTAACCATTTCTTTTAACACTGAAAAATGTGTTTAAAGTGCATTTCAGAGGATGCACACATCAGAGGATAATTCCAGCCATCTTCAACCTAGAACAAACTTCGCCATCATCTGGAATCTACTGATTGATTCTAATCAAAATCTTATCAAATGGGCCACTGAGTGAGTTGTGATGTGAGTGTGTGCCTGCCTTTGTTTGTGTTGACTTTAACAGCTGGCCAAGTTCTGAATTTTTTTCCCAATGTTGAGACATGACTTTACAAGGTCTGACTATCTGTTACCTCCATACATTGTACTGCTGCTGGAAAAACACCAGCCAACTCAAGTGCCAAAAAATAAAATTCACTTAATGGTAGGGTTACATAAAATGTTGTATCTGTAACTGTGTTTTAATTCCAAATTGGAATGTAGACAGATTTACTATCCGACACAGATTAGTGGGCTTTCTATTCCACCAGGTGTTCAAATTACATTTTTAAAAAAGGAGAGATTCGCAGATTTTCATCCTCATCTCAAATGATCCACACACTATATCCCTAATGCGGATAGATTGAGATAAAGTTGAATATCTGCAAATCTGTCCTTTAAGAAAAGTGACAGCCCTAGTGGCTGAATTGTGAAGATCTTGGTTGGAATCTATCAGTATGGTGCCAGATGATAGAAAATTGTCTTTAGGTTGAATAACAATAACTATCCTTTTTAACCATTGCTAAAATGCAACAAACCCCCCTTAGTAAAATACAATTGACAAAGGGAACTTTCATTAGGGGGATATATATGGAAGCAGGATTACCTCAGCCAGACAACCAACATCTTTTGATTTTGCTAAATGGTGATCATCAATAAATGACCGACATTTGATTTATTTTGATTTTGTTATCAAATATTCAAGTTGGGTTTTAGAAATTAAATTTCACACAAACAGTCAAATTCCTTGGTTATCTTGCTCCGTCTCATCCTGCTACCTGGATACCCTCCAGAGAAAACATTTGCAAACGTCACTACTCCACTTAAGAAATCCATAAAAGGTCCATGTGAAAAATCGTCAACATTGCTTTAACACTAAAAACACTGGTCAATGCTACATTAGATGGCAATATGGAACTATAAAAAGGGAGGGATCTGTTGGTCCGTATGCCATTTGAACATCTAGTGGTTTGAAGTAGAGCAAGTCTTGAACAT